>CAUYPK010125489.1:0-22354 GCA_963574355.1 Loris lydekkerianus | reverse complement strand
ATAACCCAACTATACCACAAGACTATGAGGAAAGGACCAAGGAAGGGGAAGGGAGGGGGGAGGTTTGGGTGGAGGGAGGGTGATGGGTTGGGCCACATCTATGGTGCATATTTTTATCTATAATAAAAAAAAAAAAAATAAAATAAAATAAAATAAAATAAAAATAAAAAATAAAAAATTAAAGATGCCCTCTAAAACTTATCCATAGAAGAAAACATTGGAGGGAAACAGGCTAAAATGATAACAGAACCTGTCTGTGGGTAAGTCTAAGCATTTCTTTTTTCTTTGAACCTATTTTCCAAATTTCCTAAAATCAACGTGTATTGTTTTTTATAATGAAAAACAGAATAAAAACCTAAAAGTCCGAATTAGAAAAAATATTTTCAGAATTATTATTTCTGCTGTGCCTATGCATCGATCACATGATCTGTGGAGCAGAAATACTAATAATTCTGAAAATACCATTTTGATTGAGATCACCTTCCCTGTGAATGAAGTCACCCTCCAGCTCCCCACCCATGGATTGGCTCAGAGGCCCTAGCAGTGTCCTGGGCTTCGGATTTCAAACAAGTTTGTAATGACAGCAGCAAGAAATTAGTGTTGAAAGTAGACTTTGTTGAGAAAAGGAGTTTCTAAATTCCAAAGTGCTTCCCTTGCAGAGGACAACGTGTGGTAGTCTGAAAGAGTTAGCCACAGTTAGAGAAAAGGCAAGATCTGATGGAAGGAGCCGTCTCCTCTCCACAGGAAGGAGAAAAGCCCTGTGGTCTGAGGTGGCGTCTGAGAGATGGAGAGGGACAGAGAAGGTCGGGCGATGGTCTCACCTCAGCTTGACCTCTGAAAACCCAGCACCCCCACACCTCCCTGGGTCTTGGCCTCGGTGGGTCAGGGAGAGGTCTCGCAAGCAAAGCGAAACTCCAAATAATTATCTAGGGGAGGGAAATTGTGATGGTCTGACTTCTGTCCCCCTCTGCACCAAATTCATATTCACAAGTTCCAATCCCCCAGTAACTCAAAATATAACTGTATCTGAAGATAAGGGCATAATGAAGAAGTTATTAAGATAAAATGAGGCCATTAGGGTAAGGCCCTATGACTGAGGCAGAACCGATAGGACTGGTGTAGAGAAGGGACACCAGGGTGCACATGCACAGAGTGAGGACCACATGAGGCCACAGCAAGACAACAGCCACCTGCAAGCCAAGGAGAGAGATCTCGGGAGAGACCAACCCTGCCAGCACCTTGAGCTTGGACTTCCAGTCTCCAGGTGGTGAGAAATCAATGTCTGTTGTTTAAGCCACCCAGTCTGCCTGACCTCGCAAACTAATACAGAAACTGTCTCACAGAATGTCTCCACTAAACAGGAGGTGGCCAAGCAAAATGGAAATGGCCGCCCAGGACAATGCTCTTAGGTGGTGGTGCTCAGGAGACCAAGAAGTTCCCGCGAGTGCTGCGGAGGAGACAGGAGCTGCCAGGACCCGCAGAGCCAGAGAGGCCCACAGGTGGGACCAGGCTGCATCCAGACACAGGGACCTTACCACCAAGGAAATGGAGTGGTCACCCATGGCAGCCACGGTGCTGGCGTGCCCACAAGCAAACTCCTTCAGGACACACACCGGTGTCAGGGACTGGGTCGCATCTGCGTCCCACAGGCGGGCCCACCGATGGCTGCAGTGAGTCGTTCCCCACACCATGACAAGGCTCCTGGGCTGTGGACACCCTAGGCCCCCAGGGGGGATAGAAAGGAGAGAGAGAGGCAGGAAGAAGCGCCCACAGAGAGGATTTCCCCCAAAGAGACTATTTTCATGCAGAAGCATTTACACTTTGCTTTTAACTGACCACTCAGATTTTCCACCATATTTTTTTTTTTCATTTCTGCATTGTTGTGGATCCCTTTCCAACCAGATCATGGGTGTTACTGATGGTAAGAGGCATCTATAAATGAGACGCCATGAAAAATGAGTGAAATGTGGCCAAAGCAGTTATTAAGCGTCAGGCATCCTAGCACAGAATCCAAACTGGCTTGAAGGATGTTCAACTGGGTAGAGTTCCAAGAGCCCCACAGGGCTCGGGTGGAGTGAGCCCTCTCTTGAATGTGGCATGGACCCCAGGGGACACGTTACATGAGGCTCTGGTCTTTCGCACTAAAGGGTGAGACCCAGTCTAACAGCTTGGAGGTCTTCCTGCTTTTTTCCATTTTTAAAAGAGCAGATGTTCTCCTGGGAAAGAGATACTTAGCTACCAAACAAATCAGAGAAGTGGAGGAATGGAAATAAACCAGGCATCCGCCTGCCACCGTGGCAGTGCCCAAAGAAATCACATTAGCTGGAGGGGAACGTCCGGCCGGAGTGAGGAGGGCTGCTCGACTGGGCTCTGCCCCTGCCCAGAGCGAGTGACCAATACGGCTGTCTTTGTTCTGGTTCTCGACGTGAAGGACGTTCTGTGGGGTTAATTTGTCTAGTTTGTTGACTCTTATAAAAGACATTCATAAATTTACTCTCGGTGCCAGGAGTGCTTGCTGGTGTCAAAGTGGAGTCTTTTCAGACAGTTGCTCCACGTTAAAACAAGCCACTCAGATGCATCTATAAATAATTGTCTGGGCTTCGTTTAGCTAACAAACGGCTTTTTCTCTTTCTCTCTCCTCTTTTTAAAATCAACTCTAAAATGATTTCATAAACAACGGGAGGAATTTCCCATTAATATTAAAGTGTGTCTGGGTTGGTCATTTTAATAGAACTTTCCAGAGGGAACAAGCAGTCCTTCCATCTTGTCCATGTGAAACCTGTTTCCTTTTCAGAACAAGACATTTGGCAGCCCGGCTTCCCTAGGACCAGTCATTGCTTCCTTTCCGCCACTGTCCTATGTCCATCTCATTCACTGCGTTGGCCAAAAAGAAAGAAAGAAAGGCTGTGAACAGCAGCAGCCTGAGCCAGTCAGGAGAACATGTCACCACCCTGAGGCCTTTAGTGTTTCTACTCTGACCTCAGATCTCCAGAATTTTACTTTCCAGGCCACCACCCATCTTGGTTAGAAAGGTAAAATTATAGCTGTGTCAGTTTCATTAATAAAAGAGAAATCTCCCTTCCAGCTCCATGAAAATAAGGTAGCTTAAATAAAACAGAAATCTATTTCCCTTTTACATAAAATTTTTCCAGAGATAGACATCCCAGGGTTAGTCTGCAGGCTCTGCAGTATCACCTTCTGTCTTACTAATTTACCTTCATTGGCATGTCACCTCATGGTCCAAAATAGTTGCTCAAGTCCAGACATCACATCTGCATTCCAAACAACCAAAAGAAAGAGGAGATGAAGAGTATTCCCTCTCACTCAAGGATATTTCCTAGAATTACCACACAATATTCCTTATACTTCATCAGACATAATCTAGTCACATGACCTCACCTAGCTGCAAGGGAGGCTGGGACATGAAGTCTTTTCAGGTAGGTAGCAGTGTTGGCTCGATGCCTCTGGCTCAAGTGCCTAAGGTGCCAGCCACATACACCTGAGGTGGCGGGTTCGGATCCAGCCCAGGCCCGCCAAACAACAATGATGGCTACAACCAAAAAATATAGCCAGGTGTTAAGGTGGGCACCTATAGTCCCAGCTACATGCAAGGCAAAGGCAGGAGACTCGGTTGAGCCCAGGAGTTGGAGGTTGCTGTGAGCTGTGATGCCAGGGTACTCTACCCAGGGCGACAGCTTGAGGCTCTGTCTTAAAAAAAAAAAAAAAAAAAAAATAGGTAGCAGTGCTACGTGAGAGGGAATGATGGACATTGGGGAGCCACTAGGCATCTCAGCCATAATGATGAATACATTTGATAACCTCCAACAGAGTTTTCCAGCAAATACAAAGCCACACCCCCACACAATCCTGCCACTGTGCTATTTTTAAAGTGTTTCTGTTGTCACAGCTCTCCTCTTTAAAACTTACTTTCCATCTCTCCCTTTTCTTTCTTAGAGTTGGGATTCTGAGAAGCCTGAGATCAAACTTGGTTCTCACCAGGTCAGGAACACGTATTGTCTTAAACTCCTACCACAGGCTCTATCTCCTATATTTTGAAGGTCCTAAGAGGCCAGGTGGATAAATCACCCTAGAGAGAATCCTACAAATACAACTGGAAAGCAAAACTGGAGTCTTACTTCATTCCTGCTTCACTTGGGGACCAGCACAAATATTTATCCCTACCAGGGAAGGTGCTAAAAGCAAGGTCAAAGGCAAAACAGCTCTGGCCAGCATTCACAGTGAGCCCCGCTGATGGACGAAGCCCCTGGACCAGACCTGCAGACTTCGTGGACAGTCTGCTGCTCCCTTGGACCCACCTTGGATTCTAAAAACCAACTTCAGCTTGGACTCCACACCTTGTCTGACACCCCAGACACTTCCTCTGCTTTGTCACCTGGGATTTCAGCAGACACATAGTGGCTGACTTGCCCTGCAGTGCCACCCTACCAGCCCAGCTCCAGTGCCTGCTCCGCTCTGCACAAGCCTGGTCACTGCTGGCAACAAAAGCTACTGAGGATGGAGTGTCAGAACAACATCCTCCCCGTGACACCCACCCCCACTCACACTGGGTGGTTCACAAGAGTGGATGGTACAGCGTAAGGATCCCCACACTGTTGTCATAGGGAAATGAAGACAACTACATGCAGGAAGGTCAAGGAAAAACAAGCCCCAAAGCAGCCTGCCTGAGGGTGGATACTATGACCCACCAGGTCCACACAATGTTGCTAGGTGTTTCTAACCCCCCAAAACATGGTCATCTGAGTTTAGAAACTGCCAACTCACAGATTTATGTCTGTAGCCTCAGGTCAGCTGTGTCTAGGTCTGCCTTGGGGCATGGAGGAGGGAGCGCCGCCCAGGCTCAAGGCTGGGTAGGGAGCTTCGAAGGGCATCTCTCCCCATGCAAAGCCTGCCCACTGACCTCTGATCTGTCTCATTAGAGCAATATCCTCACAGTTTCCAAGACTCCCCACTGCCTTCCACATATACACTTCCATTCCTTCCAGTGGCTGCTAGGGTCCTTCAAGCCTCTGCCACCCGTACCACCAGGTCCTGCATCCCCTCTGTCCACATCCCAGCCCCCCACACCCTATGTCTTATAACAGAGAGCATTTTTCTACTAAGGTGATGGTTTGCTCTCAGAACTCCACAAAAACATAAGCTCTACAGGGACAGGCATCTCCGCCTATGCGTGTCCCCGTCACACCTCAGGCCTGCATGTGCACCTGACATCAGGCACTCAGGAGAACGCATCCAGATGGACACGTGTGGGCAGCAGGGAGTGACACATCACCACACAGAGCACATGGGATTGCCTGCCAGCACAAAGGACAGGGGCTGCAGTGACTTACTTGGATATTAAAGAAAGAGGTGGAAGGAAGGAGTGTCTAGAGAGTTATAGTCTCAAAAAAATACTAACAGTTAAGTTTCTCGGGGAGAGAGATTATGAGTGATCTGCACTTTATATTTTATATTATGTATGCATAATAATTATAAAATATAGGCTGGGCATGGTGGCTCACGCCTGTAATCCTAGCACTCTGGGAAGCTGAGGCGGGTACATTGCTTGAGCTCAATAGTTCAAGACTAACCTGAGCAAAAACCAGACCCCAGTTCCACTGAAAATAGAAAAATAAAAAGTTAGGCATTGTGGAACACACCTGTAGTCCCAGCTACTGGGGAGGCTGAGGCAAGAGGATTGCTTGAGCCCAGGAATTTGAGTTTGTGAGCTATGATACCACAACAATCTACCCAGGGCAAAAGACTGAGACTATGGCTTAATAAACAAATAAATAAATGTGTTTATGTATAACTATAATTTATTTATAAATATAATATGTAGGTATTCAATATATTATATTTGAAATATTATATTTGTTTTATACTACATATTTTTTTTATATTATTTGAATTTTACAATGAACCTACATACAACTTTTATAATATTAAAAATATCTATTTTGAAAAAAGATAGTGAATAGATGCACACAGCAACAACCCTTTTATGCTAGAGAAGATACTCTATCCCCTGAGCTCTGAGATCAGCCAAGGCCTTTGCGCCCAGCCTCTAAAGTCAGGTGCAGGTCACCTAAGCCTTAGGAAAGGCTAAGAGGCCCTTGCTGTCCAACTATATGGCCAAGAATGCTGTGTTTGGGGGTCTGCCTTAACCTAGTTTTCCAGTAACAGAACCCTGATGTTCCTTGGGAAAGTTCCACACACCCCCACTTCCCAGGAGTAAGAGTCACCCAGGCCTGGTCACTCAAGCATCAGAGGTTAGTTCAGTGGAGTACATTTGACACAATCAGAGTTCCTCTCAGGCCCCTTAGCTGAAGGCCTAAAAGTAAACCACATACTCTCTTTTCCACTAGACTTAAGCCACCACCAGAGAGCATCAGCCTGAGGATAGAGCCAGCACAGAGAGAGTCCCCTGCAGCAGCATCTGACACCTGGGTGCAGCCATGTCTAAAGCCAGCCCTACCCTGGTCTTGCTCAGTGTGGTGAGCTAATTGCACTTACGTCAGTTTTCTTAGACCCAGTTAATGCAGGGACCCCTGAGATATAGACATAGGCATTCTCTGGACTCCTCCACATGGGGAAGGAGACTGCCCAGAGGCTTTCAGCTGGACATATGTGGTGGGGTTTTATAAACAGAAGACACCACTGGAACAGGGTCCCTGCTGCACACAAATCCTCCCTCCCCCCCACCTCCTTTGCTATTTCTGATACCAACCCCACCTTCCATGAGTTTTGTTTCCAAAAGCCTGCATTTGCAAGAATTGTTTGGGAGATTAAGTTGCTCTAGGGTGGCCCTTATCTGATGCCTAGATGTCACGGAGGCATGAAAACCCTGCTTTCTACCACCTCTGAACAGTACCTGACACCCCAGGGTCCCCTGCAGTACCAGACTAAAGTGACCCTCCCAAGACTCAGCTGAAGCTTCACTTGGCTTCTTCCCCTGCCCTGAGCTGCCTCCCCCTCCACAGGGTTTCCCTGGGAGCCCTTCCTTTATATACCAACTGCACAAATCCTCGCCTCGCCACAGAACTCAACAGCAGGCTGAGGTGGGCTCTGAGTATCCCCCCCTCAACGGAGAGCACAGGGCTATCATCCCTGTGGGTCACGTTTCCCAGCCCATGCTTTCCACCCAACCTCAGAGATGACATGCAAGTGCACAACTCCTGCTGCTCCCTTCCCCTTCCCCTCCCCACCTGCAGCAGCACCAAAACCGGTGTGAGCTACGTCTGGAATACCCACCCGCCAGAGTGGTCATCAGGGAAGGAAAGCAGACTGGCTCCCCGCCTAGGAGGAGAGGCGGCAGAGAGTCATGGGTCACTCGGGCGTGCAATTGCTCAACCCCACTCTATGCCATGGACTCTAGGCCAGCCTGCACCATGAATTTGGATTCCTCCCCGCTTTAGGCTCGCCTTGTCTTACCACCCTGCCTTGGGAATGTCCAACGGTCACCACAGTTCAATTACCCTGGTCCAGTGGCCCAGAAATCTAATAGGCAGCTCTCCAGACCCATCCTAGATCGGCCCCAGGATGCCTTGTGCCAGGATCACGCAATGGGGGCATAGGAGGCCAGAAATGCATAGTTCTTTTGCTCCCACTGCGTAAACAGACACTCAGAGCTCAAAGTGAGGGAGCCTCTAACCTCCTGCTGGCAAACTCTCTCTAGGTGCCCCTCCTGGCTCTGCAGGGCCGAATACCCCACGCTGAGCAGACACTGCTGTTTTTATCTGCCAGGAGCCATTCCCCCTTCTACCAAGGAAAATTATAGACCATGGGGAAGCCCAGACCAATGAGACCCGGTTGTGGGATGTGGGGGAGAGAGATGCTTTCTTTCTATTGGAACTGAAGCTGGAGCAGGTGAGCCTGGAAATGCCAGGAGCCGCCATGCAAGGGTCTGTCTGAGAGTGAAGTCAACATATTCTCTTCCCTGATACTGGTGGGATTTTGTTGCTATTGTTTTTTTTTTCCTCTTACTTTTTTGCTTAAACCAGTTTGAACTAGGTTTTCCCGTCACTTGCAACCAAAAGCATAGTAGTTAAAGTAAATACCAATGGCCAGCAAGGTGTCATAGATAAAGTACCAGAGAGGACACTGCCTCTAGCCCCAGCCGCACCAGTAGTTTGTCATGTGGCTTTGGCCAAGGCCCTTTACATCTACAACATGGGCAGTGGGTGGATGATGCCCAGATCTCTTCCCAGGCTCTGAGCAGGACATCCCATCTTTGCTTTCCTTCCAATGGAATTCCCTTTTGAGACCTGAATCAAGCCTCCAGAATGCCTGCTCTTCTCCCCGAAACCGAGGGGAACCCTGCTCTGCTTTGGACTCCTGCAAGCTTTATTTATCTGTGCACTTACTGGTTCTTATGCCGCCTCAATATTTCATATATATGTGGTGTGTCCTCCAAAACTCATGGGAGTAGCTCAGCTCATTACACTTCACCGTGATTCAAGTACTATAATAAACCCATCACCTGCAGGCTCCTACACGGTCCTCACGTCATCCTGCAAGGAAAGGACAGTTACCATCACAATGACCCCATTTCAGAGATGAAAAAAGAGAAGCAGGAAAAAAACAAGTCACTGGGCAGAGGTCACCCAGTGAGGTGTGCCAGGACAGGGATGCTTTAAGATAAGCAGTTCTGGATCACACCATCCTGCTTCACAGACACACCCTCCACCCAGTATCACTTGTCATATTAGTTCCTTCCAAACATCTGCTGATGGCTTCATCTGTTGCGAGCAGATTTCGGGAAGATGTGGTTCAGGCAAGAAAAAAAACCAAGTGGCATTGCAGGCAGCCCCTCCGGGAAGCCCGAGTCCTGAGCTGGTGGGGCAAGCGTCCCGCTGACCACACCCCTTGCCTCCTGGCTCCATCCCCTCCACACAGAGCCCCATTCACCACCTGCCCGGGAAGTGAGGCATCATTCTGAGGGAATTCTGAGTCCACCCTCTGGAGCTGAGAAGCCGACCAGATAACAGACGAGCGATTCTCCCCTGCAACAGAAGAAATTCAGTACCAATCAAGAGATCATACTGTCCACCCATGACCAAAACAACCCTCACCCGTTTGCTGAACCCTGAGCTGGACCCAAACATTAATTTTGTTACTGAACAGTGGAACAAACCAAAATGGTTTTTTCCAGGAAAAAAAAAAAAAAATACTAGGCCAGCTTGAACCTGAGCTGAACCAGTATATTTTCTGAAACTACCAAACGGGAACAAAAATCAGACATCAAATGTTCTACAAATGAAACCAGTATTTCATTCAATACAAGTCCTGGATTTTGAAAGAAAATCAAGAAGGCACAGGGAGAAGAGGAGCTTTTTACCTCTCTCGGGCAGCGTGGTGTATAATCCTGTTGTAAGGAACACCATGTGAGGAATGGAGACTGGCTTTTTTTAATGCAGTGAGGGAAAATGTTATTTTTGTTATAATCCACCATGAAGATGAATCAGAAACTTTCAGAGCATTCGGTTCCCCTAATGTTGATAAAAGCATTTCAAGGATTGCGTCAGTATCACAACATAACCTGAAAGCATCACCTGAAAGGACAGAGTCCTTTAGGCACAGTAGCCTGAGGCAGTGGTTATCAGCAAAGTCAGGTGTGGCCCTCAACAGCCTGACACAACTGGCCAAGGAGAGCCCATGTGGGTATCATCATCTTTTAGAAAGTATGATTCACAAAGAAACAAATAAGACCAGGATTTCTGCCCCAGAAGAGAGAGAGCAGGGCCAGCTGGACTCTCCCATTCTCATTTCACCAAGGGTCTGTACACGCTGCTCTCAAGGTCCCAGAGCAGGAACCAGAAGCCTTTTCTGCTTGGGGGTCCCCTTCACGCCCAGCTATAACCACATGCTGACCTCACCAATCCCAGGGCCTCAGGAAAGAGAACTAAGTAAGAATGATGAGAAGCTGATTGAAGGAGAGCATGAAAAAGTGAAAAAGATTGTCCATTGGCCAAAGACCAATTAATTGCACCTATTTGAAAGACTAACGGCTACCAAACTATTAACATTACTTATTTCTGGGGCGTGGAAATGGAGAGTAGGGGCAGAGAAAAAGACTTGTGCTTTCTATTTTATACTTGTATCTATCACTTGGATCTATCGTGAGGAGCATGTGTGCATGGCATTTGTAATGTTTGAAACAAAAAGCTAAAATGCACACATACACTCTGCCAGCTAGGAATACGAAGGCTGACAATCACATTCACAAACTTGCACTTAGGTTGGCAGCACTGTACAAACATCTTGGTGAGGTTTCATAACCTTGGTATATCAGTGTCTCACAGCTGTGTTCGTATTGAGATGCGGTGGTGTCTTGCTGAGTGGCGTTCATTATTGTTGTTGTGTGTTTTTGTGTGCCTTCAAAAGAATGTCAGAGTTTGAATTAGAGCAACAAACAAACATTAAATTTCTTGTTAAACTTGGGAAGAGTGGAAGTGAAATCAAGGACATGTTAGTCCAAGTTTATGGGGATAATGCCATGAATGGCAGTGTACAGATGGATCAAAAGTTCTGTGAGGAGAGAAAGCATCACTGATAAAGAGCAGTCAGGATGGCCAGTAACAAGAAGAACTGACAAAAACATTGCAAAACTTCATCAATTGTGTTTTCAGAATCATCACCTAACTACGGGATGCATAACAGACCAAGTAAAATCAACAGAGAAATAGTTATGAAAATATTAACTGAGAACTTCTTGGCTGCCAACTCACAGCTCTTGAATCACGACAATGCACTGGCTGACACAGCACCATGAGGAAGTCTTTAGCCAGAAATAAATACCCTCCCTACTCACCTAATCTGGCCCCCAATGACTTTTTTCTTTACCCAAAGACAAAAGAAATATTGGAAGGAAGACATTTTGATGACATTCAGGACATCAAGGATAATATAATGACAGCTTTGACAGCCATTCCAGAAAAAGAGTTCCAAAATTGCTTTGAAGGGTGGACTGGGTGCTGGAATCTGTGCATAGTTTTCCAAGGGTGACCGTAGTGATATTCAGTAAGAAGGTCTGTAGCACTTTTTCGAGGATGAGTTTGCAAACTTGATTGTCAGACCTCCCATATGACAAAAGTAGAAATCACAGGGAAAATATGCACAGATTTAATGGCCTAAAATTTTAAAGCTTCTATTTTTAAAAAAGGCAATTGTCTTAAACTATATTAAGAAGAGAAATTATTTACAATATAAATGATAGTAAATATTTACCATCCTTAACATATAAAAAAACACTTAGGGAAAACCCACTAATAGGAAAACAAGCAAAAATAAATAAATAAGCAATTCATGAAAAAAGATGCAAAAGAAAACAAACAAAAAATTCATCTCCACTAACAAAGAAATCCAACTAAAAGTCAATAATATTTTTGCCTATCAAACTGGCAAGTAGGTTTAAAATTTTTTTACAATACTTGCTGAGAAGAGGACAGATAGGAGGACAACCTCATTCACTATTCTATGAGAACAAGTTGGTAAAAAAAAGAAAAAAATCTTTTTTGAAGGGCAGTATTACAAAGCCCATCAATAACTTTTAAAATATGTATAAACTTTGAGATGCTAATTCCACTTCTAAGCATTTATCCATAAGAAAAATCATCATAGCTAAAGATACATGCATTTGGGTGTTAAGCAAACCATTGTTTATAAGAGCAAAAAGTTGGAAATAGCCTCATTGTCTAAACAATGAAGGACCGGTTTAATATATTATGGCATTATGCACTGAGAATACTATGCAACTATTAAAATGACAACACAGAAAAATATGAATCGACATAGAAATTCTCAGGGTATACTGTTAAATGAAAAAAGTTGTAGGGCGGTGCCTATGGCTCAGTGAGTAGGGCACCAGCCCTTTATACCGAGGGTGGCAGGTTCAAACCTGGTCCCAGCCAAACTGCAACAAAAAAATAGCCGGGTGTTGTGGTCGGCACCTGTGATCCTAGCTACTTGGGAGGCAGAGGCAAGAGAATCACCTAAGCCCAAGAGCTGGAGGTTGCTGTGAGCTGAGATGCCACAGCACTCTACCAAGGGTGAGACTCTGTCTCTAAAAAATAAATAAATAAATAAATAATAAAAAAAAAAAAAGAAAAAAGTTGTAAATGGTATGGATAATATGAACCCACTTTTATAAATAAAAATAGATATATGTCTGTACTTAATTTTTAAATGTCTGATTATAGGCAATTTTAGATATCTGATTATAGGCAATTTTTATTTTCTCCTTTTGTAATTAAAAAATTTTAATTAGAAATATCCAAGCATTCTTGGATGCTGAAACACATCCAAGAATGATTTTCAAGTAATCGATCAGGAAACAAATATCTTTAAATCAGCAAGTTAAGAACCAAAGATATATCAAATAAGATAAAATAGTACCAATTGTTCCAAATAAGCCCTCCCATTAATCTTCTATTCTTGTTTTGTAAGACTGCAGAATCTGAGTTCATACAGATGAGGTAATTGCATTGCAAAACTTGCTGGACCAGTACAACATTCTAAAATCATAACCTACTTTTACCTACAGAAAAGAAGAAAATAAGCTTGCTCCCTTATATTTTTTAGAAGAAAACAATACATCTTCAAAACTCAAGGTAGAAAGGCTGCAGCCAGACTTCACAGATTTCTGGGACCAGGGTGGTTTGGTTCTGCAGTGAGATGGCTTCATACCAGTGTGAAATTTGGATTTTCAAAGAAGACGGTAACTTCGGTGAGCAAACGACATTTACAAGCTGCAAAATACTGATGTGAAATGCTAAGAAAAGTGATAAACTAGCAAAAGGGGAGAACTATAGATCCACGGTATTCTTTTTTTTTTTTGAGACAGAGTCTTACTTTGTCACCCTTGGTAGAGTGCTGTGCCGTCACAGCTCACAGCAACCTCCAGCTCTTGGGCTTAGGCAATTCTCTTGTCTCAGCCTCCCAAGTAGCTGGGACTACAGGCACCCACCACAACGCCCGGCTATTTTTTGTTGCAGTCTGCCCGTGGCTGGATTGGAACCCACCACCCTCAGTATACGGGGCCGGCGCCCTCCCACTGAGCCACAGGCACCACCCTATCCATGGTACCTAGTGTAGCTCTTCTGAGGCTAGAAAACACACTCGCATGTATACAGTTGACACAGAGTAGGTGCTCAGAAAACACTGGCTGAATAATGTCAGTGAATTTCACTAGGTTTCTCTCATAACCTCTATCTGACCACTAATCCTTAACCAGAATTATTTTCCACATCAGTGGAGTTCAGCACAAAACATTTAGGCCACAGGACTAAAACTTTTAAAACAATGCAATGAAGGGGAAAGTTAAGACACATGAGAAAAGCATAAACATGATTCTAATGGATGACTCTGATAACTCAACTCCCCTCCTCTCCCCTCCCCTCCCCTGCTGTCCTCTCCCTGCCTCTCCGCTCTCCTCCTCTCCCCTCCTCTCCCCTCCTCTCCCCTCCCCTCCTATCCCCTTCTCTCCCCAAGTCTCTCAGGTAAACAGGCTTCCCCCCACTCTTCTCAAGCACAGCAATAAAAATCTCTCATTATTTCTCTCCCTTCCAACTCATGGGACTCATAAATTCTGGCGGTAACAGGTGTCTGGGCCCTAATGTTGGGTCTGTGGGAAACTCAGATCTTTTCTGTTTGATTCTGTGGCATTAGGTGACCTAGAAACACTCTGCAATGGGGAATGTACTGAAGAAGTCTGGGGAGGTGCCCATAGCTCAGTGCGTAGGGCACCAGCTACATACATACACGGAGGGTGGTGGGTTCGAACCCAGCCTGGGCCAGCTAAACAACAATGACAACTGCAACAACAACAAAGAAATAGCCGAGTGTTGTGGCAGGTGCCTGTAGTCCCAGCTACTTGGGAGGCTGAGGCGAGAGAATCACTTAAGCCCAAGAGTTGGAGGTTGATGTGAGCTGTGACGTCATGGCACTCGACCTAGGATGACAACTTGAGACTCTGCCTCAAAAAAAAAGAAGAGGAAGAAGAAGCCTTGAAGTCACACAAGGGTGGGACCACAGTGTCACCTTCTAGGTCTGGGCCACATTGTTCATTCTCTTCCCTTTAATTTTTGCTTATTTTATACACTCACAGGCCAATAAAGAACCCTCCTTACCTCTCTGTCAGCAGAATTCACAGTAGGAATTCTCAAAAGGGAAGCAGGACCCCCAGAAAGTGATCAGGGAATTTGATAGGACTTTCCAATATGTCCTTTGTCCTTTTTAAAACAAGTAGCACTTGCTCTTTGCTTTGGGGGGGTAAAAAAATAACTTTACACTACATGCAATGACTCCATTGTACATGGTAAAGGTTCATCACATTTATACAACAGCTGCTTAATTTCTCATCAGTTGCTTACAGCGTGAAAAAATAAAATAAAAAATTTTGAAAAAATGATCCCAGGCTAAAACTTAACTTTTTTTGAGACAGAGTCTCACTCTGTCACCCTGGATACTGTCCCGGTGTCATAGCTCACGGCAACCTCAAACTCCTGGGCTCAAATGATGTTCCTGCCTCAGGCTCCCAAGTAACTTTGACTACAGGTGCCTGCCAGAAGCTTGGCAATTTATTATTTTTTTTGGTAGAGATGGGATCTTACTCTTGCTCAGGCTGGTCATCAACTCCTGAGCTCAAGCAGTCCACCCTCCTCAGCCACCCCTAGTCCTGGGATTACAGCTGTGAGGGACTTCTCCCAGTCCAAACATACTCAATCATATATGTGAGCAAAAAGTTTGCTGTGTTAGCAGTGTTTAAAAAAGGTAATTCTAACTTCTGGTATTGCAATCTTAATACACAGCCACTTTTCCATGAACCTCACAACTGTCTTTAGTTGAAGCTATGGAATGCTCTGGACACTGTTCAGGATTTTCCAGAAGTTGTCATCATTTCAGAAAACCCCAGGACTGAAGCCAGCAGTCCATGACTGCTCATGACAGCAGGTCCAGCCTGGGTTCACAGCAGGCCCCATCCATCCAAGCCCTACAGACATACAAATATGCAGGTGAATTCTTTTGTAATGTCATCTCTGAGGAAAAAATGTCCAAAGCGCTTTGCTGGGAATTTGCAACTGGGTTTATAGCACCATTGCAAGCAGATGCTGAAGGAGCCTAGGAAATTTCACTCCACAATATGACTCCCTGGCAAAGAAGGATATTTTGACTTGAAGGCCATTCAACGTCACGACACACTGGGTGGGGTCCTCCCTCCCTCTGCAGAAACTGGACTGGCCTGGTCAGAGGAGCTAAGGGGACCATTGGCTTCCCTTCCTCCTGTCTGCTATCCCCAAATATTTCAGGACTGAGAGTCCAGAATGTAGGTGGGCTAGGCCCAAATTATTTGGGTCATAAACACCTGTCTCCCAGGTGAATCCACAAGTCAATCTATTTCTTCCCCATCTATTGGTCCTCCCTAGCAACCTCCTTAGCAACCTCCGAAACAACCACCCTAGCAACCTCCCTAGGCACCACGCTAGCAACTTCTTCAGCAACTTCCCTAGGCACCACGCTAGCAACTACTTCATCAACGTCCCTAGCAACGTCCTGAGCAACCACCCTAGCAACCTCATTAGCAACCACTCTAGCAACCATTTTCCCCTATACTGCTGAATTTCCCCCTCTCCTCAAAAAGGCCTGTATAAAGATACCTAAACTCTTTTGAAAAATTGGCTTTATCGCTCTGGAATTGCTCACCATGCAAGTGGGAAATAAATCCTTTCCCGTACTAATCTGCTTTCATCGTGAAGTTGATCTTTCAGCCAACCTTCAGGGGGAACAATCAGTCCCCCCAGACCCCCACAATACCAATGTGTCTATTCTGCTAGCAGAGTTTTTCCAATTATAAAAGAAAAAGATCAAGAGATTGTGAACATTTTCCCAAAAGACAGGCTGACAAGTTGGCTAAAATAGAAATACTTCTAAGGTTCGAAGTATTTGATTTGAAGGAAAAATAAAAATAAAAAATGAGGAAGGTAGAAAACTTCTCCCCAAAAGTTTTAAAACCTTGTTTATGAGACGAGTGAATTCTCCTCTCACATCACAGCAAGAATAAAAACAGTCTGTAGGGAAAAGGGACCTGTGCAGCTTCACGAGAAGTTATTGATATGAAACAAATCCAAGCGTAAAATTCACTGAACACAAAAGGATGTTGTCTTGTAAGAATGGAAATTCTGGAGGAGAATTTGGAGAATTCCTACAACATGAGCAGTTCCTTACCAACATTGGAAATGTCCTGCTGACACACATGAACCTCAGGACTGACATTCAAAGCTCACAGGGGAAACAGCAATCTTGAATTTCATCAGCAATGGACACAAAGGTTTGACGGCTTACAACTCGTGAAATTTCTTAGTGGCAAAAACAAAATTTCTTTTCCTCATGTTGTCATCTGTGAAATGGGTACAACACAAGTTGAAAACACTTCAGTCAGGGGGTTGAGACTCAGAAAATGAACTCCCCCCCAAAAAATGAAAACTTCAGAAGTGTCAGGGCGCGCATAGCTCAGTGAGTAGGGTGCCAGCCACATACACCGAGGCTGCCGGGTTCGAGCCCAGCCCAGGCCTGCTAAACAAAAATAACAACTGCAACAACAATAACAACAACAACAACAAAAATAGCTGGGCATTGTGGTGGGTGCCTGTAGACCCAGCTACTTGGGAGGCTGAGGCAAGAGAATCACTTAAGCCCAAGAGTTGGAGGTTGCTGTGAGCTGTGATGCAACAGTACTCTACAGTGGGCAACATAGTGAGACTTTGTCTCAAAAAAACTTCAGCAGTAAACATTTCTCTCTCCTCCTGACCTCTTGTCTCTATCTGGTTTTTCCCCATGGGTAGTCGTGGAAACTAAAATCTCTCTACCCCAACTTGGGTGGCAGAGAGCAAAATCCCTTTCCCTCAAATCCAGCCATAAACACTTAAAAATAGCACTCAAACTTTCCCATGACTTTCTGTGTAAGAACTGGCCATAAGGAAAATTCTCTGACCAGCCCTGTTGGACGGCAGGTCGTGAGACACCCCCCCCCCCCATTCCGGGAAGGGTCCTGCCCCATACCCAGGAGCACGGACACTGCCCAGAGGGGCAGAGAAGAGTCCAGACAGTCACCTTTGCTGGGGTCCCCACTGAGTCTGTTAACCTCAGATCCACGTCTTTTTGTCCAATTATATTTCAGCACACCTGTCTGTAACTTGTTGCACCTGCGCATAAAAACAACTTCCCCTGCTTCTTGCAATCTTCATTCTATAGGCACCTGAGTCGTGTAAAACTACTATCAAATAACTTTCTTTACTGATTCCCTCCTATTAACCTGTCAGTTGCTGGAGTGACAGTCTTCAGAATTGAGATGGCGTTAGCAAAGTTAAGACAATTCTAACAAATACAGCCCAGGGAGAAACAAAAGCAGGAGCCTTACTATTGTTTGACCAGAAAAAACACTCTGCAAAAAACGCGCACAACCTTGTACCCACACCATTGCCAGCTTAAAAATTACTTCTGCAAGGAAATTTGCCCCAGCAGTGATGGGCCTGTCCAGCCTCGGAAGTGGCATAGCATTCCTTGTCAGTCTTTATAGCCAAGGACAATTATTTCAAAACAGTTATGTAAATTGTATCCATCTGAATATGCACATAATTCTTATATTAGAAACATCATAACATCATGCAGACTTATACCACTTACAGCATAACTGTTGAATTCCTTGACAAGCTGTGAAAAAGAATGACCCAAGCCTTAATTTTACCTATGCCCCCCAAATTTGCTGTTAGCTGCTTATGTAATATTTTTTAAAAAAAATTATTCTAATTTGTGGTATTGTCACTTTGATACATATGCAGTTTTCCAAGATAAATATATTTTTCTTTTAGATAGCATCTCTCTATGTAACTGAGGTTGATATCCGTTTATTTCAGCAGTGTCAAAGATCAAACCTTCCGAGGGAAGTTTGAACTTCCTTGGCTCAGCGCCCATAGCACAGTGGTTACCGTGCCAGCCACATACACCAAGGGTGGCAGATTTGAAACCAGCCTCGGACAGCTAAACAATAATGACAACTACAATAAAAAATAGCTGGGCATTGTGGTGGGTGCCTGTAGTCCCAGCTACTTGGGAGGCAAGAGAATCGCTTAAGCCCAAGAGTTTGAGGTTGCTGTGAGCTGTGACGCCACAGCACTCTACTGAGGGTGACATAGTGAGACTCTGTCTCAAAAAAAAAAAAAAGAAAAGAAAAGAAAAGAAATGAAAAAAAGAAAGATAAGAAAAGAAAAAAAGAAAGTTTAAACTTTCTTACATGGACATTTCTGCAGTGAACAGATGTCTGATACAAACCAGCATTACTTGATGTCCTAAAATCTTACTCAGCAGCCCAGGCAAGGTGGCTCACGCCTGTAATCTCAGCACTCTGGGAGGCCAAGGCAGGTGGATGGCTTGAGCTCAGAAGTTGGACACCAACCTGAGCAAGAGTGAGACCCCCATCTCTAAAAATAGCCAGACATTGTGGCAGGCACCTGTAATCCCAGTTACTCAGGAGGCTAAGGCAAGAAGATCACTTGAGCCCAAGAGTTTGAGGTTGCTGTGAGCTATGACGCCACGGCATTCTACCCATGGTGACAGAGTGAGACTCTGTCTCAAAATAAGTTTCGTGTTAGTGGCTCCTTCCTATAATCCTAGCACCCTAGGAGGCCGAGGAGGGTGGATTGCCTGAGCTCACAGGTTGAGACCAACCTGAACAAGAGACCCCCATCTCTAAAAATAGCCAGGTGTTGTGGCAGGCACCTGTAATCCCAGTTACTCAGGAGGCTGAGGCAAGGAGATCACTTAAGCTCAAGAGTTTGAGGGTGCTGTGAGTTGTGACACTGCAGCATGTACCCAAAGTGACATAGTGAGACTGTCTCAAAAAAAAAAAAATTCTAGTAAGGGACTCAACAAATCTATAAATGCTGTTGTCACACTTACTAATAATGTCAAGAAAGTTTCCTTGAGTGATAGACTTTCACACTCTCTGGAACGACAGAATACTCCGTAAGAAATCATTTTAAGACTTGAGGTTCACTATTTGACATGTTTTGCAGAAATCTTGATTTGATTATGTGACAAAGTTGAATTATTAACTAATAAAAACAGAGGGGATTACTGTAGGATTTACTGACATATTTACACTATTTATAAAGCATTATGCTGGCATTTTTCTTTCTTTCTTTCTTTTTTTAGTCTTTGCAGCAGTTGGTGTGGATAGACTCAGAAAAACTGACAGAAATACATTTCTCTCTTGTGGAAGTGATTTAAAACATAATCTTCATGGGGTTTTGATGCAAAACATTTGGAAACAAAGTCCCGTAGTTGGTAATTAATCTATTAGCGATGCATGTGGGGGTATCAGTTCTAATATTTTTAGGATGAGCTGGGGGGGAAAAATGGCTTGAGGCCAAATCACAATTCAATCCATCTCATCAGAAAAGTTTTGGAACAAACTAAGACTTATATTTCCATTGATGGGAGGCTCACAGAATTGTGCGTGTGGCTTCCCTGGATAAATTTTTGGTTGCACAGGGCATCGGGAGGGCAGGAATGTCGGAATCCGAGAGCACGTTGGCTAACAGAATTTGAAAATAAAAATCACAACTTGTGCTGGGAACTCACAGTGAAAACAGTAGGATGCATTTCCTACGTTCTTTCCTTGTCTCTTTCTAAGCAATAGCCCGAGGTCACCCTCATAGCTTCCATGTTTTCTTACTGTTGAGTTTAATTTTTCTAATCCCCAGTGCTCTGTTGCTCCTGGAAGGATTTGATGCCCAAGATCTTGTAAGCACCAGACTCCAGAGGTGGGGAAAAGTTCGGGACAGAGGATGTGGCTTGTTTCTGGTGATTCTTGCATCATCCTGCTTCCATGATTCTCCCCCGACATCTCACCTCAACTCCCCATGTGCAGGAAAGACGCCCTCCAAGCTAACGATATGCTCTGTTTTATTTTATCTTTCCTTGGCATCTGTTTTTTTTTTTTTTTTTTTTTTTTTGGACTTGCTGTGGCTATTTCAATAAAACAGAAGCTCCATTTTGCCGTCCCCTACAAATATTTTTCTCCTATATTTACTCACTCTAGCCCTTGTTTTTATCCATGTTCACACCAACTGCCCTGAGTGTGCACATGTGTGTCAGTTCTTGTAATTCTTACGTAAATGGAGTCTTCTCCTCCTGTGAAACATTTATAGGATCATTAAGTACAAATGACCCTTGTAAGAGCTGGCCCAGGCCCTCTCTCTCTCCCTTCCTTCCTTCCTTCCTTCCTCCCTTCCTTGCTTTCTTCCTTCCTCTCTTCCTCCCTTCCTTTCTTCCTTCCTTCCTCTCTCTCTTTTCCTTTTCTTTCCTTTCTCCTTCCTTCCTTCCTTTCTCTCTCTCTTTCTTTTCCTCTTCTTTCCTTTCCTTTCCCCTTCCTTCCTTTCTTTTTCTTTCTTTCTCTCTCGCTGTTTCTTTTCCTTTCTCCTTCCTTCTTTCCTTCCTTCCTCTCTCTCTCTTTCTTTTCCTTTTCTTTCCTTTCCCCTTCCTTCCTTCCTTCCTTTCTCTCTTTTCCTTTTCTTTCCTTTCCTTTCCTTTCTCCTTCCTTCCTTCCTTCCTTCCTTCCTTCCTTCCTTCCTCTCTCTCTTTCTTTTCCTTTCCTTTCCTTCCTTCCTTCCTTTCTCTCTCTCTTTCTTTTCCTTTCCTTTCACCTTCCTTCCTTCCTTTTTCTTTCTTTCTCTCTCGCTGTTTCTTTTCCTTTCCTTTCCCCTTCCTTCCTTCCTTTCTTTTTCCTTCTTTCTCTCTCGCTCTTTCTTTTCCTTTCTCCTTCCTTCCTTTCTCTCTCTCTCTCTTTCTTTTCCTTTCCTTTCCTTTCTCCTTCCTTCCTTCCTTCCTCTCTCTCTTTCTTTTCCTTTCCTTTCCTTTCCCCTTCCTTCCTTCCTTTCTTCCTTCCTTTCTCCTTCCTTCCTCCCTTCCTTCCTCTCTCTCTCTCTCTCTCTTTCTTTTCCTTTCCTTTTCTTTCCCCTTCCTTCTTTCCTTTCTTCTTTCTTTTCTTCCTTCTCCTTTTTCTATTTTTTTTTTTTTTTTAATTTTTTGGAGATAGTCTCACTTTGTGTCCTAGGGTTGAGCACTGGGGCATCACAGCTCACAGAAACCTCAAACTCCTGGGCTCCAGTGATCCTCTTGCCTGAGCCTCCTGAGTAGCTGAAACTATAGTCACCTGCCACAACACAGGCTATCTTTTAGAGATAGGGTCTCCATCTTGCTCAGTCTGGTCTCAAACTCTTGAACTCAGAAGGTCCACCTGCCACAGCCTTCCAAAGTGTTATTATTACAGGCATGAGCCACCGAGTCCAGCCTCTCTCTTTTATTTTTTGAGACAAAATCTCACCCTGCTGCCCAGGCTACTGTGCTGTGATATCATCACAGTTCACAACCTCAAACTCGTGCGCTCAAGCAAACCTCCTGCCTCAGCCTCCCCAATGGCAGGAGATTTTGGGACTCCAGGCACCTGCCACCACGCTCGTCCAATTTTTCTATTTTTAGTAGAGACAGGGTCTTGCTCTTGCTCGGGCTGCTCTCAACCTCCAGAGCTCCAGGGATCTTCCCGTCTCAGCCCCCCAGAGTGCTGCTGGGATTACAAACGTGATCTGCAGTTTCTGCCGGCCCTTGGTTATTTTAGTATTAATTAGGTAAAACTGCAGCCAAGCATTTACATAGAAACACAAATGGTTTAATTCACCTTTATGTTGAAGTTAGATGTTGCATTTTATTCTTGGTTTATTTGCATTCAAGGAAGTTACATGGAGCTGGAATTTAAATTGAGGGTAAGAAGGTAAAGTTCTAAGTCATCAAGTCTGGGAAGGGGCCCCAGCCAGCCATTCTGAAGAGCATCTGTAGAAAGAGGATGCTTTCCCTGAGATTCCCAAGTGAGTTTATGCATTCAGAATAAACAAGGATGAGAGAGTCCCAGCGAGTCACCCAGAGCCCACAGGGTCCTTGCAATATTTTACGTTTCACATTAGGAAAGATCGGACAAGACCCACAACCTTTTATACTTTTTTTTTTTTAAAGTTTTTTTTTATTGTTAAATCATACTGTGTACATTTTTTAATTGTTAAATCATAGCTGTGTACATTAGTGCAATCGCCTGTGCCCATTCTAAGATGCACCATAGATGTGGCCCCACCCGTTACCCTCCCTCCACTAAAACCTCCCCCCTCCCTTCCCCTTCCTTGGCCCTTTCCCCATAGTCTTGTGCTATAGTTGGGTTATAGCCTTCACTTTATTTCTTTTAATTTGCCCAAAACTGTAAAGTTGCCAGAAAATCCACCTAAGTTGTCAAGGGGAGAAGATAAGGGCTATT
>CAUYPK010125487.1:0-23315 GCA_963574355.1 Loris lydekkerianus | reverse complement strand
CTCAAAGTAGTTTTGATTTGCATTTCTCTGATGATTAAGGATGATGAGCTTTTTTTCATGTGTTTGTAGATTTTGCGTCTGTCTTCTTTAGAGAAGTTTCTCTTTAAGTCCCTTGCCCACCCTGAAATGGGGTCACATGTTAGGATTCTTTTTTTAACTTAACTTTTTTTCTTTAATTTTTTGTAGAGACAGTGTCTTGCTAGGTTGCTCAGGCTGGTTTTGAACTTCTGGCCTCAAGTGATCTTGCCATCTCAGCCACCCAAAGTGCTGCGATTACAGTTGTAGGTCACCATGCCCAGATAGTTTTTTTTTTTTTTTTTTTTTTTTTAATTTTCAGACCGGGTCTCTTTCTGTTGTCTGGGCTGACATGCAGTGGCATCATCATAGCTCACTGCAGCCTCAAACTCCTGGGCTCCTGTGATCCTTCTTCCTCAGCCTGCCAAGCAGCTGGGAAGACAGGTACATGCTACCTTACCTAGATTTTTTTTTTTTTTTTTTGTAGACTGGAGTCTTACTAAGTTTGTTCAGGCTGATCTGGTCTTCAACTCCTGGCCTCAAACCATCCTCCCTTCTCTGCTCCCTCAAAATGCTAGGATTATAAGTATGAGCCACCATGCCCAGCCAAGGATTTAAAATAAGGGAGTGTGGGCTTGGCACATGTAGCACAGTGGTTATGTTCCCAGCCACATAACACTGAGAGTGGTGGGTTCGAACTAAACAACTATAACAACAACAACAAAAAAATAGCAGGGCATTGTGGTTGGCGCCTTTAGTCCCAACTACTTGGGAGGCTGAGGCAAGAGAATCGCTTAAGCCCAAGAGTTTAAGGTTGCTGTGAGCTGTGACGCCACAACACTCTACTGAGGGTGACATAGTGAGACTCTGTCTCAAAAAAAAAAAAAAACACCAAAAAATAAAATAAAATAAAATAAAATAAAATAAGGGGGTGGGGGCCGGTGCCTGTGGCTCAGTGGGCATATGGCGCCAGCCCCATATACCGAGGGTGGCGGGTTCAAACCTGGCCCTAGCCAAACAGCAACAAAAAATAGCCAGGCATTGTAGCGGGCACCTGTAGTCCCAGCTACTGGGAAGGCTGAGGCAAGAGAATCGCCTAAGCCCAGGAGTTGGAGGTTGCTGTGAGCTGTGATGCTACGGCACTCTACCAAGGGCAATAAAGTGAGACTCTGTCTCTAAAAAAAATGATAATGATAAAATAAAATAAAATAAGGGAGTGTGGACCCTTAGCAAACTCCTAGCTATTTCTGCATTTTGCAAACCTTGTCCCTTAATTGTATCTCTTGATCTTCTTGGCTACCTGGAGAAGTCAAGGAGGCTCCAACCAGGAACTTTCCGCAGAGAGAAGCTATCCCATCCCAACCCTGATTGGCTGTGGGAAAACCCTAGGGGGTGGGGCAGGGTACAATCACCCTGACTCCAGTGGAGGTCCACCCCCTCTGGAGCTCTGCCCAGGCCTTAAAAGTCCAGCTCCACATTCTTGGGTGTCACTAACCACAGCTCTACCCTCAGGTATAACCATGGCCCAGCAGATAACAATACAGCTGCTGCTCCTTCTAGTGGGGGTGGCCGCGGTAGCAGGGGCCCGGCACAGGACTGAGCTTCTCAACGTCTGTATGGATGCCAAGCACCACAAGGAAAAGCCGGGGCCTGAGGACAATTTGCACGATCAGGTAGGCCTGGGGCTGATCTGGGGTGGGGAGGGACTGGCTTGGAAGAGAAAATCAGGATATGGAAGTGCCAAGCTTCCCTCCATGGTGGAGGTAGACAGGCCTGCTAGAAGAGACTTTGCTTCACACCTATTGAGCGCCAAATGTCTGTACAAAGCTAACAGCTCACCTTTTTTGCTTGTTGGGTTTCCACATTGCACAAATAAGGAAGCAGGCCCAGAGAAGAGGGTGGGAAATGAAGTTGGAAAGACTCATGCTGGGGATTGTTTGATTCAGGGGTTTAGAGTGTGAATCCCTCCTCCAAAGATTTGAGAGGAGAAACTGCACACTGCATCAGAGTGCCTTCTCATCTGCTAGCCTGAGCAGCTCAAGAAAAGTGGGTCTCTCAGAGTCACAAGTCTGGGTGCAAAGCATACTTTTTATGGGGGAGTGGGTTACAAGGTCTCTTCCTCTGTTGCCCAGGCTAGAGTATAGTAGTGTCATCATAGCTCACTGCAATCTTGAACTCCTGGGCTCAAATGATCCTCCTGCCTCAGTCTTCCAAGTAACTGTGACTATAGGTGCCTGCCACAACTCACAATTAGTTTTAGAGACAGGGTCTCCAACTCCTGAGCTCAAGCAATCCACCTACCACCTACCTCTGCCTCCCAGAGTGCTAGGATTGTAGGTATGAGCCACCGTGCCTGGGCCCCCCCCCCCCCATATATATATATATATATTTTTTTTTTTTTTTTACAGTTTGTGGCTGGGGCCAGAGTTGAGCCCACCACCTCTGATATATGGGGTATATGGGGCTGGCCCCCTACTCCTTTGAACCACAGGCACTGCCCCACTTTTCTATATATTTAGTAGTGACAGGCGTCTCATTCTTACTCAGCCTAGTCTTTTTTCTTTGGGGGGGGACACAGTCTCAGTATGTCGCCCTGGGTAGAGTGCCGTGGGGTTGCAGCCCACAGCAACCTCAAACTCTTGGGCTTAAGCGATTCTCTTGCTTCAGTCTCCCAAGTAGCTGGGTCTACAGGCACCTGCCACAACGCCTGGCTATTTTTTCTTTCTTTCTTTCTTTTTTTTTTTGGTTGCAGTTGTCATTGTAATTTAGCAGGCCCGGGCCAGGTTCATAACCGCGAGCTGGGTTGGTTCGTTCAAAACCATCCCAGCCATCCCCAGCTGGGATGTATGTGGCTGGCTCCCTACCCACTAAGCTACAGGCACTGCCTCAGCCTAGTCTTGAACTTCTGAGTTCAAGTGATTCTCCTGCCTTAGCTTCCAGCATAATTCTAATTCTAGGATTATAGGAGTGAGTCCCCAGGCCTGCCCTAATTTTTCTATTTTTTTGTAGAGATGAGGTCCCTAGCTCAGGCTGGTCACAAACTCCTGGCCTTAAGCAGTCCACCCCCACCTTGGCCTCCCAAAGTGCTAAGATTATAGGCATGGGCCACCAAACCTAGATGGAAGCATCTTGATTCATCAATCTAGCAAACATTTGGGCTGTGTCTCTCAACCCCATTGGACCTGAGATCTCCCTGTAACAATTATTTGGCCACAACCTTTTTAATATCCTGAACCTAGATAAGAATTTTTTAAAAATCAATATGATGGTATAAATGTAGAGAAAATAGAAAACAGTCTGGGAGTAGTAGCTCAAGCCTATAATCCTAGCACTTTGGGAGGCCAAGGTGAGAGGGTCATTTGAGGCCTGAAGTCTAAGACCAGCCTGGGCAACATAGGGAGACCCCATCTCTACAAAAAATAGAAAAATTAGATGAGCATGGTGGTGGGCACCTGTAGTCCCAGCTACTTGGTAGAGGCTGAGGTCGAGGATCACTTGAGCTCAGTAGCATGAGGTCAGAGTGAGCTATATTGATGCCACTGCACTCTAGCCTGGGTGACAGAGAGAGATCTTGCTATCAAAAACTCAACAAATGGGCTTAGCACCTGTTGCTTAGGGGTTAGGGTGCCAGCCACATATACTAGGGCTGGCAGCTTTGAATCCAGCCCAGGGCCTGCTAAACAACAATGACAACAACAACAACAAAAATAACCAGGCATTGTGGTGGGCATAGCCGGGTGTTGTGGCGGGTGCCTGTAGTCCCAGCTATTAGGGAGGCTGAGGCCAGAGAATCTCTTCTAACCTCTCTTGAGGTTACTGTGAGCTATGACACCATGGCACTCTACCTGGGGTGACAGCTTGGACTCTGTCTCAAAAAAGAAAAAAAAAAAACAACTCAACAAAAGGCTGGGCATGGTGGCCAAGAAGGGTGGATTGCTTGAGCTCATGAGTTTGAGACCAGCCTGGGCAAAAAAGTGAAACCCCATTTCTACTAAAAATAGAAAAACTGAGGCCAGAGGATCACTTGAGCCCAAGTTGGAGGTTGCTATGAGCTATGATGCAAGGCACTCTACCCAAGGCAACAGCTTGAGACCGTCTCAAAAAAACAACAACAAAAACTCAACAAAAGGCTGGGCAGTGGTAGGTCAGTGGTTAGGGCATCAGCCACACGCTCCAAGACTGGTGGGTTTGAACCCAGTCCAGGCCTGCTAAACAAAAAAAAAAAAAAAGAAAAGAAAAGAAAAAAATAGCCAGATGTTGTGGCAGGCACCTGTAGTCCCAGCTATTAGGGAGGCTGAGGCAAGGGAATCACCTGAGCCCAAGAGTTTGAGGTTGCTGTGAGCTATGACACCATGGTACTCTACCGAGAGCAGCAGAGTGAGAAAAAAACTCAACAAGAAAGTAATCTGTAATATGCATTTTCAATGTGTAAACATTCATTCTGACTCCATTAGCAGATAGAGGTTGCAGTCCTATTTGTGCTTATTTTGTATCACTGAGCCTATAGCTGTGGTGGTATGACATGGATGCCTGTAGCAGCCCTAGCTTTCACTTATTCTCCCTCTATCAGCCAGGCTAAAGTGCCATGGTGTCACCCTAGCTCATAGCAATGATCCTCTTGCCTCAGCCCCCCGAGTATCTGGGACTACAGGTGCTCACCATAACACCTGGCTATTTTTTTTAGAGACAGGGTCTCACTTTTGCTCAAGCTGGTCTCAAACTCCCGAGCTCAGGCAATCCACCCACCACAGCAGCCTCCCAGAATGATAAGATTACAGGCATGAGCCACCATGCCCAGCCTTACAAGTGAATTTTTAAGCAAAAAGAAGAGGCAATTCCTAAATTGTTTACTAAGAATTTATATTAAAAATAAAATAGGATGGACATGGTGGCTCATGGCTGTAATCCTAGCACTCTGGGAGGCTGAGGCAGGTAGATTCCCTGAGCTCAAGAGTTAAGAGACCAGCCTGAGCAAGAGCGAGACCCCGTCTCTAAAAATAGCCGGGCACTGTGGTGGGCACCTGTAGAACAAGCTACTCCAGAGGCTAAGGCAAGAGAATCACTTGAGCCCAAGAGTTTGAGGTTGCTGTGAGATATGATGCCACTGCACTCTACCCAGGGCAACAAAATGAGACTCTGCCTCAAAAAAAAAAAAAAAAAAATAAATAAATAAATAAATAAATAAAATAATTAAATAAAAACCTAAGCTGTCAATTGGCTATTTGTTCTTTGTTGACACTGTTCTTTGTATCTATAAATTTCAGGAACATAAAGGTAATGGGTAAGGCAGCTAGTCAGGAACAAAAAGCCTTTCTTTTTAGAGACGCCCTTTCTTTTTAAAGACACGGTGTCTCGCTCTATTGCCCACTCTGAGTGCAGTGGCGCCATCACAGCTCATTGTAACCTCAAAATCCTGGGCTCAAGGGATCTTCCTGCCTCTTCCTTATCCATGGATGTGGCAGGTGTGGCTGAAGTCCCTTACTCACCTATCTCTCTGGGTTTGACAAATTTTGCATATCTCAAATAGCTCAAACTGCTCTGAGCTAGTTTTTTTTCCCTCAAACTTTATACTAAATAATAGGCTGTGGGTAGGTTTTCATTCATTCAATAAGTATGTACTGAGTATTTATGTAATTGCTTCTGCCAACCCCACAATCCACTTCTGGGGTTACTATTTAACTTGCTTCCTCACCTTCAAGTCTTTGTTAATTTCTCTATGAGCCTTAAATCTGGTCACCCTATGATACTGCAAGTCCCCATCCCTCTCCCCTGCTTTTTTTTTTCTCAAAACAATTATCAGTGTTAAGTATTGTATCCCCAGTTCCTAGAAAAGCTACCTGTTCAGAGTAAGTGACCCAGTAAACACAATAAAGATCTGAATTAATGAGTTCTGTAATGACTGCACCTCCAGGCAGGGGCTCTCCTCTGGGCTCCCACACCCCTGGAATCCCCCCCCAAGAAGTCCCCATTAGCAGGTATTTTCCTGGGTGACTTACTGGGTTGGGGAGTCAAGGGCTAAAAGGGGAGTGGCTGCAAGTAGAATATTGTGTCTGTGCTGGCCATGGATAGCTCACGGTCTTCCCCCACCAGTGTAGTCCCTGGAAGAAGAATGCCTGCTGCTCCGTCAACACCAGCCAGGAAGCCCACAAAGATAATTCCTACCTGTATAACTTCAACTGGGACCACTGTGGAGTGATGGAGCCCATCTGCAAACGGCATTTCATCCAGGACACCTGCCTCTATGAGTGCTCTCCTAACTTGGGGCCCTGGATCCAGCAGGTATGAATGGCTTCCTGGCATCCCCAGCCTGGCAGAGGTGCTGCGAGTTTCCAGACAGCTCTGGTTCTGTTTAGGGCTAGGTTGCCTGGATTCCTGAGCCTGAGCCCTTCTTCTCTACCAAATCGTCCAGGTGGACCATAGCTGGCGAAAAGAGCGGGTCCTGAATGTTCCCCTGTGCAAAGAAGACTGTGAGCGCTGGTGGGAGGATTGTCGAACCTCCTACACCTGCAAGAGCAACTGGCACAAGGGCTGGAACTGGAGCTCAGGTGAGGGTTGGGGTGGGGAGGGAAATAGGTGTGGAGGTGAGGAAGAGCTATGTGAAGATTTGGGGTTGTGGGGTTGGCAGAAGCAAATAGAGTTTTGAGCCCAGTGGCTAAAGGTCTTTTATCCTCCCTACAGGGCGTAACCATTGTCCAGTGAAAACTGCCTGCTTCCCCTTCCATGACTTCTTCCCCACACCTGCTGCTCTGTGCAATGAAATCTGGAGTCACTCTTATAAAGTTAGCAACTACAGCCGAGGTAGCGGCCGTTGTATCCAAATGTGGTTTGACCCAAATCAGGGCAACCCCAATGAGAAAGTGGCAAGGTTCTATGCTGCGGCCATGAGTGGGGCTGGGCTCCATGGAGCCTGGGCTTCCCTGCTCAGCCTGACCCTCATGCTCCTCCTGCTACTCTGCTGACCTCTCTTTATCCTCTGACAGCTGGACATCCCTGCCCTGCTTGGCTCCACAGCTCCAGCTACTCACTTCCTGCTCCATGGTGGTACCTCTGACAGATAGTTTAAATAAACTAGACACTCCACATGTGTTTTGAGTTACTTGGGTGTGAATGGGAATGTGACTTTTTTTTTTTGAGACAGTCTCAAGCTTGTCACCCTAGGTAGAGTGCTGCAGCATCATAGCTCACAGCAACTTCCAACTCTTGGGCTCAAAAATCCTCTTGCCTCAGTTTTTCTATTTTTAGTAGAGACAGGGTCTTGCTTTTGCTCAGGCTGCTTTTGAACTCGTGAGCTCAAGCAATCCACCTGCCTTGGCCTCCCGGAGTGCTAGGATTATAGGCATGAGCCACTGTGCCCAGCCATGACTTTTTTTTTTTTTTTTTTTGAGACAAAGTCTTACTGTTGCCTTAGGTAAAGTACCATGGCATCACAGCTCAGAGCAACCTCAAACTCTTGGGCTCAAGTAATCCTCTTGTCTCAACACTTCCCAAGTAGCTGGGACTATAGTCAACTGCCACAATGCCTGGCTTGTTTTTTCTATTTTTAGTACAGATGGGGTCTTGCTCTGGCTCAGGCTGGTCTTGAACTCCTGAGCTCAAGCAGTACACCTACCTTGGCCTCCCAGAGTGCTGGGATTACAGGCATGAGCCACCCAACTCCCATTGAAGCCAGTTATACTGCTCAGTTCCCAGCTCTGACACTTGCTCTGAGCTAGCCTGGTGCTTCACTAGTCTCATTTTTCATTATAGCTCTAATCTACAGCTAACCCCAGGATTTTATAATTTAAATCAGACCCTCCCTAAGCCTCCCAGGGTTGACTGCCCTGCCCTGTGTTCAGCTCTCCAATAGAAAAGATGGGAGAGGCTGTGTCCAGCATATTCTGGTGGGTGGATGGGAATAGGGTAGTAGGCCCAGCAAGAGGCATATCTCACTAACGGCTAATACCCACAAAGCCAAGCACTGTCCTAAATTCTTTATATTTATTCTGATAAAATATAGGTACCCTTGTCTGCATTTTACATATGTAGAAACAGACACATGTAAAGAACATGGTGAAAACCACCCATGTATAAGAGCTGGCATTCCACCCTAGGCAATTGGCCTCTTGAGAACAAACTCTTTCCCTTGTGGAGTGAATAAATATATGTGTCTTAAAGTACCAGTCCCTGGCCATGCATAGTGGTTCACGCCTGTAATCCTAGCACTCAGGGAGGCAGAGGTGGGTGGGTTGCTTGAGCTCATGAGCTCAACATCAGCCTGAGCAAGAGTGAGATGCTGTCTCTACTGAAAAAAATGAAAAACTGAGGCAAGAGGATCTCTTGAGTCCAAGAGTTTGAGGTTGCTGTGAGCTATGATGGTAGTAAAGTATGAGACTCTGTCAAAAAAGAAAAAGAAAAAAAAAAAAAAAGCATCAGTCCTCAAGCATTTTGGCAATAGGGACTGATTTCATGGAAGATAATTTTTCCACTGAGGGGGGTGTGGGGTGGGATGCCAGCTATGGGGAGTGGTTATAAGTACAGATGAAGCTTTGCTTTCTGGCCCGTGGTTCACCTGCAGTGCATCCCATTTCCTAACAAGCCACAGACCTTTTTGGCACCAGAGACCAGTTATTTTTTTGGGGGGAGGGGGTTGAAACAGAGTTGCACTATGTCACCCTCAATAGAGTGCTGTGGCGTCACAGCTCACAGTAACCTCTAACTCTTGGGCTTAAGCGATTCCCTTGCCTCAGCCTCCCAAGTAGCTGGGACTACAGGCACCCCCCCACAACACCTGGCTATTTTTTTGTTGCAGTTGTCATTGTTGTTCAGTTGGCCCAGGCCAGGTTCGAACCCGCCAGCCTTGGTGTATGTGGCTGGCACTGTAACCACCGTGCTATGGGTGCCAAGCCCAGAGACTAGTTTTATACAAGGCAATTTTTCCACAGATAGGAGTTGGGAAGTGGGTGGGAGGGGAAAAGAGGCAGAGCTCAGGCGGTGATGCTATGTAGCGAGGTTTTCCTGTCTTTTTTCCTTTTTTAAGTTGTCCGTGCAAAGAAAGAGGACCGCTGTCCTAAAGGGACAGTGGGTCCATGCCTGACCAGAGGAGCTGGGCCTGAGCTGGTCTGGCAAACCTAGAACTGGAACCCAAACTTAGTAACCTGAGCAGGTCCCAAAGCAATAATTTAGAAGGTTTTTAGGCCATGTTGTCCATTCAGTATAGTTTGTAGCATTTGTAAGAATCTATGCTATGTTATAGTAATATCCCTAATATCTCAGTGACTTAATACAACTACATTTCTTTTTTTTTGAGACAGAGTCTCACTTGGTCACCCTTTCTTGTATAATCTGCAATATTTAATGTGAGTTATAAGGGAGGAGGGTTCTGCTTCTCACATGGACCCAGGGTAATGGAGGTTCCAGCATGTATTTCCATGAGACAGGAAAAGGGAATTGGTGGATTCCATATAGGTTCTTCAAGCTTCAACCCAGAGAAGAGAATCACAGGTTTGCCAACAGACCTAGTGACAACTACAAAGAACTTGTTACCATTTCTACCATGGTCCTAGTTATCTTCTTTTTTTTTTTTTTTAAACAGTCTCACTCTCTCACCTGGGCTAGAGTGTTATGGCATCACTCACAGCAACCTCAAACAACTGGGCCCAAGTGATCTTCTTGCCCTAACCTCCTGAGTAGCAGGGACTACAGGCACCTGCCACAATGACGAGCTACTTTTTCTATTTTTAGTAGCAAATTGAGTCTTGCTCAGGCTGGTCTCAAACTCCTGAGCTCAAGGGATCCTCTGGCTTCGGCCACTTAGATACTAGGATTATAGGCGTGAGCCACTGTATCTGGCCTCAATTTAATTTTTCTTTTCTTTTTTTTGAGAAAGAGTTTCACTTTGTCACCCTTGCTAGAGTGCTGTGGCATCACAGCTCGCAGAAACCTCCAACTCTTGGGCTTAAGCTATTCTCTTGCCTCAGCCTCCCAAGTAGCTGGGACTACAGGCGCCTGCCACAATGCTCAGCTATTTTTTGTTGCAGTTATTTAGCTGGCCCTGGCCGGGTTCGAATCCACCACCTTTGGTGTATGTGGATGGTGCTGTAACCAGTGTGCTATGAGCGCCAAGCCTCTCAATTTAATTTTTCAATTAGTTCCTAGTAACAAGGAGAACCAGCTCTTTAAACCTATGCAAATAACTATCAATCTGAAAAGCAAGCAATCCACAAAGGACAGGCCAGCTGATGTATCCTGTTTTCTCCCAGATACTTGTTACAAATACAATTTGTTTATAGATACATTAGAACTAGTGGAATTTAAGATCAGTACTATCTTTTTTTTGAGACAGCTTTGTAGCCCTCGGGGGAGTGCAGTGGCATGGTAACTCACAGCAACCTCAAACTCTTGGGCTCAAGTGATTCTCTCGCCTCAACCTCCCAAGTAGCTGGGACTACAGGCACCCGCCACAGCACCCAGCTATTTTTTAGAGATGGGGGTCTCATTCTGGCTCAGGCTGATCTCGAACTCATGAGTTCAGACAATCCACCTGCTCTGGCCCCAAGTGCTAGGGTTACAGGCGTGAGCCACCTCGCCCAACCCTAGATCAGTACAATCTCAATCCAGCATACTTTAAAAATAGCATAGCAAAGGCCTGCTATGCTATTTTTGAGTCATTTATAAAAGTATATATCTGAATCCTACTTTCTGCAGTTGTCATCCCCAGGCTCTGAGGAGTCATTGGTTTGCAGAATGTATTAATACTTCCCCACGTTAAGGTTTCCTGGAGCAGTAGTACTGGCATAAGGATAAATATAGATCAATGGGACAGAACTGTGATCCAGTGATAAATCCTTATAATTATAGTTAATTGATTTTTGACAAAGGTGCTTAGGGAATTCATTGGGGAAAAAACAGTCTGTTCAACAAATGGTGCTCAGGCAATTATTATCCACACATAAAAAAGATTAACTTAGATCTTCATACCAAACAAAAATTAACTCAAAATGGACTGTTGGCTTAAATGTAATAGATGAAACAATAACATTGTGAGAATAAAACAGGAGAATGTCTTCTAGACTCTGTGTTAGACAAAAATTTCTTTCTTTCTTTTTTTTTTTTTTTAGAGACAGAGTCTCACTTTGTTGCCCTCGGTAGAGTGCCATTGCATCACAGCTCACAGCAACCTCCAGCTCTTGGGCTTAGGTGATTCTCTTGCCTCAGCCTGCCAAGTAGCTGGGACTACAGGCACCCCACACAATGCCTGGCTATTTTTTTGTTGCAGTTTGGCCGGGGCCAGGTTTGAACCCGCCACCCTCAATATATGGGGCCAGTGCTCTACTCACTGAGCCACAGGCAGCACCCAACAAAAATTTCTTAGATTAGAACTTCCACCTTTCATTTGGGGATTGGGGGTTAAAAAAATTTGCATAGCTTGGCACCTGTAGCCCAGTGGTTTTATTAGTGGTTAGACACCATTAATAAAATTAAAAGATAAGCCACATACACTGCCACTGGGGGGTTCGAACCTGGCCCAGGCCTGCTAAACAACAACGACAACTATAACAATAACAAAAATAGTCAGGCGTCAACACCTGTAGTTCCAGCTACTTGGGAGGCTGAGGCAAGATAATCATTTAAGCCCAAGAGATTGAGGTTGCTGTGAGTTGTGACATGACAGCATTCTACAGAGGGTGACATAGTGAGACTCTGTCCCCCCCCAATTTTTTTTTTTTGTAGATATGGGGGTCTCACTATGTTGCTCAGGTTGGTCTTGAACTCCTGGACTCAAGCAATCCTCTTGCATCCTGAGTTACTGGGATAACAGGTGCAAACCACTACACCTGGCCCATTTATTTATTTTGGGGGCTAAAAGCATAGTCAATCAATGCAAAAACTAATAAATTAGGCTCAGCGCCTAGAGCTCAGCATCTAGGTTGCCAGCCACATACACCAGAGCTGGTGGGTTCAAAACTAGCCTGGGGCTGCCAAACAACAATGACAACTACAGCCAAAAAATAGCTGGGCATTGTGGCAGGTGCCAGCTACTTGGGAGGCTGAGGCAAGAGAATTGCTTAAGCCCAAGAGTTTGAGGTTGCTATGAGTTGTGATGCCACAGCACTCTACCAAGGGTGACATAGTGAGTCTCTGTTTCAAAACAAACAAACAAACAAACAAACAAACAATAAATTAGACATCAAAATTCAGAACCTGATACTTCAAAAGACGCCATTAGGGCAGTGCCCATAGCTCAGTGGGTAGGGTGGTGCCCATAGCTCAGTGGGTAGGGCACCAGCTACCTACAATAAGGCTGGCGGTTTGAACCTGGGGCCAGCTAAAACAACAATGATAACTGCAACAACAACAAAATAAAAAATAGCCAGGTGTTGTGGGTGCCTGTAATCCCAGCTACTTGGGAGGCTGAGGCAAAAGAATACCTTAAGCCCAAGAATTGGAGGTTGTGAGGTATAACATCACAGCACTCTACCCAGGGCAACAGCTTGAGACTGTCTCAAAAAAAGAAAAAGAAAAAAAGAAAAGGACACCATTAATAAAATCAAAAGAAAAGCAATAGACTGGAGGAAATATTCGCAAAGCAAATATCTGATAAAGGATCTGTATCTGTAATATAAAAAGAACACTTAGAACTCAATTAAGAAGACAACACAAACAAACAATGAGAAAAAGAAAGAACAAACATTTCATCAAAGAAAGGAAACATTTTATCAAAGAAGACAGAGGAGTAGGTAGTAAGTACATGAAAAGTTGCTCATCACTAATCCTTAGGAGAATGCAAATTAAAACCACAATGATGGCCTAGCTCACCTTTGTAATCCTAGCACTCTGGAAGGCCAAGACCAAGATCCCTGGAGCTTGAGAGTTCAAGACCAGATTGAGCAACATAGTGAAACTCTGTCTCTATTAAAAATAGAAAAATTAGCCAATGTTGTGGCAGGCACTTACAGTCCCAGCTAGTCCGGAGGCTGAGGGAGGGGGATCACTTGAATGCAGGAGTTTGAGGTTACTGTGAGCTGAAGCCACTGCACTCTATCTAACCTGGGCAAAACAAAGTGAGACTATGTCTCCAAAAGAAAAAAAAAAACTACAACACAATGATATACCATTTCATACCCCCCTAGAATGACCATAAAAAATACTATAGGCAATGACAACCACTGGCAAAGATGTAGAAAAATTGGAACCTTCATACACTGATAGGGATGTAAAATGGTAAAGCACTTTGGAAAACAGTATGGCAGTTCTCAAAAAGTTAAATGTAAAACTTCCACATAACCCAGCAGTTTCACTTCTAAGTATCTGCTCAAGAGAAATGAAAATAAACAGCAAAACTTACAGATTGATGTTAGTAATATTATGTATCACTATTCATAATATCCCCAAGTGGGAAATTACCTTTTATCACCTAGCGGACGGACAGACAAAGGGTGGTATAACCATGGGAGAGAATACTACGCAGCAGTACCAAGTGACAAACTATGGACGTGTGCTCTGTTATCTGTTATAAAGGAGCCTCAAAAGCATTATGCTAAGTGAAAAAGCCAGACATGAAAGACTTTCATTATATGATTCTACTTATATGACATGTCCAGGAAATATAAATGTATAGAGACAGAAAGTAGATTAGTGGTTGTCTGGGGCTGCGAGTGAGAACAGGGACTAATTGTGAGAGTTGAAAATTCTTGAGGGGGATGAAAACATTCTAATTTTTCATGAGGTTGTATCACTCAGAAAAATCACTGTAAGCTTGAAATAGGCAAATTTTAGGGTAAGTAAAATAAATGAATAAAAAATGACCTGTAGCATACTCCTCCATTGCACATAGGGAATTTTTTTTTTTTGAGACAGAGTCTCAAGCTGTCACCCTAGGTAGAGTACTGTGGCATCACAGCTCACAGCAACCTCCAACTCTTGGGCTCAAGCAATCCTCTTGCCTCAGTTTTTCTATTTTTAGTAGAGACAGAGTCTCACTTTTGCTCAGGTTGGTCTCAAACTTGTGAGCTCAAGTTGTCCACCTGCCTCAGCCTCCCAGAGTGCTAGGAGGGAATTTTACATGATTCTGAGATTTTGTGAGCATGCCCATGAGGGAGAGTATTCGAAGGAGTTTGGCATATGACTTTATAAAATTTATCACCTGAGACAAACTCTATTCTATCATGAAGTTTAAGAGATTTGTTGGAACAATCTGGAAATCAAGCAGAGAGTTTATTCTTGGTGTAGATGTAAGCCAACGCCAGTAGAGACATTTAGGAGAGTGGCCCACTGAAAAAGGATATTGTTTTTTTTCCACTTGGCCCAAGTATAATCTGCTAAATTGAGCATTAGAGACCAGAGGAAAGAAAAAGTGCTGTATCATATGACCAAAAAAAAAAAAAAAAAAAAAAAAGGATATGAGTACCTTACCCAAAATACCAAGACAGCAGCCACAGTAATAACTCCTTCATTAACTTTACTCATCTCTTTTTCTTTCTTTTTTTTAAATTTTTTTTTAGTTTTTTGCAGTGTTTTTGGCCAGGGCTCGGTTTGAACCTGCCACCTCCAGCATATAGGGCCAGCGCTCTACTCCTTTGAGCCACGGGCACCTCCCCATCTCTTTTTTTAAAAAATTATTTCTATCAGGGCATTGTGGCTCACACCTGTAATTCTAGCACTCTGGGAGGCTCAGGCAGGTAGATCACTTGCGCTTGGGAGTTCAAGACTACCCTAAGCAAGAGTGAGACTCTGTCTCTACTAAAGGTAGAAAAATTAGCTAGGCATCATGGCAGGTGTCTGTAATCTCAGTTATTTGGGAAGCTGAGGCAAGAGGATCACTTAAGCCCAAGAGTTTGAGGTTGCTGTGAACTGTGGTGTCACAGCAATCTCCCCAGGGGCAACAGAGTGAAACTCTGCCTAGATAGATAGATAGATAGATAGATAGATAGATAGATAGATAAAATTATTTCTAGTGACATGTTCTTGGGTTAGCATTTTCCTTCTTATAAGTCTTTGGCTTTGGGGTTGAAATTTTGCTGGAAATTTTGCTGACATTTTGATAGGTTGAGTGTTGGTTTATGGGTAATCTTAGATACACAAGTCTATTTTCTGGCAGTAAAGTATGGCAGGTATCTTTAGAAAAACAACAGAAAGGAGTGCAGTGGCTCACATCTGTAATCCTAGCACTCTGGGAGGCCAAGGCAAGTGGACTGCCTGAGCTCAGGAGTTGGAGACCAGCCTGAACCAGAGCAAGACCTCGTCTCTAAAGAAATAACTGGGTTTTCTGGCAGGCACACGTAGTCTCAGCTACTCAGGAGGCTGAAGCAAGAGGATCACTTAAGCCCAAGAGTTTGAGGTTGCTGTGAGCTAGGACACCACTGCACTCTACAGAGGGTAACAAAAGTGAGGCTCTGCTCAGAAAAACAAAAACACCAGAAAACAATAGAAACCAGTTTTTGATAGTACCAAATCACATGGATAATCTATTAATTTTCAATATCAGAATGGAAGAGAGAAGAATGTTCATTGGAGTATAACACATAACAGCACAAACCTACCAGTGACTGCTACAGTTCATGAGGGCGCCACTGATGGCTACTTTGATGACCATGGGGAAGAAAAGGTGGACAGGAAGAGTTTTTTTTGTTTTGTTTTGTTTTTAAGACAGAGGCTCTCAGCTAGGCACCTGTAGCTCAGCGGTTAGGGTGCTGGCCACATGCACTGGGGCTGGTGGGTTCAAACCTGGCCCAAGCCTGCTGAACAAACAACAATAATAACAACAAAAAAGCCAGGCATCGTGGTGGGCGCCTTTAGTCCCAGCTACAAGGGAGGCTGAGGCAAGAGAATTCCTTGAACCCAAGAGTTTGAGGTTACTGTGAGCTGTTACACCACTGCATTCTACTGAGGGTGAATCTGTGAGAGTCTTTTGTGAGACTCTGTCTCAAAAAAAAAAAAAAAAAGTCAGAGGCTCTCTCTGTCTTGTGGACTAGAGTTCTATGTCAAAGCAACGTACAAATCCTGGGTTTAAGAGACCCTCCTGCCTCAGCTTTCTAAGCAGCTGGGACTATTGGCACTTTTAGTAGAGACTACTGGCACTCTTGATCAGGCTGGTCTCAAACTTTTTTTTTTTGAGACAGAGTCTCATTATGTCGCCCTCGGCAGAGTGCTGTGACGTCACAGCTCACAGCAACCTCAAACTCTTGCGTTTAAGTGATTCTCTTGCCTTAGCCTCCCAACTAGCTGGGACTATAGGTGCCCACCACAAGGCCTGCCTATTTTTTGTTGCAGTTGCCATTGTTGTTTAGCAGGCCCCGGCTGGGTTCGAACCCACTAGCTTCAGTGTATGTGGCTGACACTGTAACCACAAATCTTGTGTTCAAGCAATCCTCCCACTTTAGCCTCCCAGAGTACTAGGATTATAGGTGTGAGCCACATTGCACATTGAGGATTATTTTATCAACCAATTCAACTAACTGATTTTTGATAATTGCATTTGTTCTCTATTTGCCTGAGCTCTGTGGGTGATAAAGATAGTGAATGTATTTTTTTAAATTTAATTTTGTTTTAAACAAATTTTATTTTATTTTGTTTGTTTTTTGTTACATTTTGGCTGGGGCTGGGTTTGAACCCACCAACTTCAGTATAAGGGACCAGCGCCCTACTCACTGAGCCACAGGCGCTGCCCAGATAGTGAATGTATTTACAAATCTTGAGGGTCTTACAGTTTGTTTTTTTTTTTTTTGTTCTGAAACAGAGTCTTACTCTGTTGCCCAGGTGAGTGTTGTGGCATCAGCCTAGCTCACAACAATCTCAAACTCCTGGTTCAAGGGATCCTCCAGCCTCAGCCTCCTGAGTAGCTGGGACTACAGGCACCTACCACTGTTTGGGAAGTTTAAAATGTTTTTGGTGTAAAAGATGCCTTGATTGTTTTATTTTTATGAATTTAGGGCCTGAACTTGGGAAGAAAGACAACAGAAAAAAAAGTGTTGCCATGACGGTACCTGTGGCTCAAGGCATAGGGCACCAGCCCCATATACCAGAGGTGGTGGGTTCAAACCTGGCCCTGGCCAAAAGCATCCAAAAAAAAAAAAAAAAGTATTGCCATGAAATGGCCTTTGTCCTGTGTTATCAAAAAGAAAACTCTAGGCTCGGTGCCTGTAGCTCAAGTGGCTAGGGCACCAGCCACGTACACCAGAGGTAGCGGGTTTGAATCCAGCCCAGGCTGCCAAACAACAATGACAACTACAACTTAAAAACAGTGTTGTGGCAGATGCCTGTAGTCCCAGCTCTTTGGGAGGCTGAGGCAAGATAATTGCTTAAGCCCAAAGAATTTGAGGTTGCTGTGAGCTGTGACACTACAGCACTCTACCCAGGGCGATAGCTTGAGACTCTGTCTCAAAAAAGAAAAAAAAAAAAGAAAGAAAGAAAGAAAAGAAAACTCTAGGGCTGGGTGAGGTGGCTCACACCTGTAATCCTAGCATTCTGGGCAGCTAAGGTGGGTGGATTGTTTAAACTCAAGAGTTCAAGACCTGTCTCTACTAAAAATAGAAACATTAGCAAGGTGTCTGTAGTCCCAGGTACTTGGGAGCCTGAGACAAGAGGAACACTTGAGCCCAAGAATTTGAGGTGGCTATGAGCTATGATACCACCTCACTCTATTGAGGGTAATAAAGGGTTTGTCTCAAAAAAAGAGAGAGAAAAAAATAATTTTAACTCTCTAGAAACGAGAAATCATGTTATATCATGACCCAAGACCATGATGTGAGTCAGCACAACAGAAAAAAAAAAATTAACATGCTTTTTGAGAAGTGAAATTCACATTTAGATTGGTTAAGCACTTTAATTCTACTGTCAGGGGAAAACACACAGGAAACAAACACACAAAAATAACTTTTATTTCTTCCTGTTAAGAATAGACTTCATAACCGGGTATAGTGACTTTCACCTGTAATTCTAGCACTCTGGGAGGCTGAGGAGGGTGGATCACCTGAGCTCAGGAGTTTGAAACCAGCCTAAGCAAGACTAAGGCCTCAGTCTCTACTAAAACAAACAAACAAAAAAAAAAAAAAAAAAAATAGAAAAATTAGCTGAGCATTGTGGCAGGTGCCTGTAGTCCCAGCTACTTGGGAGGCTGAACCAGGAGGATCTCTTGAGCCCAAGAGTTGGAGATTGCTGTGAACTATGATGACACCACAGCACTCCATCCCAGGACAACAGAGTAAGATTCCATCTCAAAAAAGAAAAATAATAAAAATATATATATCTGGGCTCAGCACCTGTAGCACAGTGGTTATAGTGCCAGCCATATGCTGCAGGTTCAAACCCAACCCAGGCCAGCTAAACAATAATGACAACTGTAACAAGAAAATAGCCAGGCATTGTGGTGGGTGCCTGTAGTCCTAGCTACTTGGGAGGCTGAGACAAGAGAATAGCTTAAGCCCAAGAGTTTGAGGTTGCTGTGAGCTGTGATGCCACAGCACTTTACTGAGGGCAACATAGTGAGACTCTGTCTCAAAAAAGAAAGAAAAAAAGATATATATGGTCAAACTGACAGATGAAATCCTTCTCCTACATGAGGCCAGTATGAAAAGACTGAAAGAGGTAGCTTTCTTATCTGATGTGTAGAAACAAACATAGCGTGTCAAGGAAAATAAAGAAACAGAAAATATGTTCCAAATAAAAGAACAAGATAAAACTTCAGAAACCAACCCAAGTGAGTGGAGATACGTGATTCACTTGCAGGGAATTTACAGTAACAGTCATGAAGATAATTACTAAAGTCAGAAGAGCAATACAAGAACAAACTGAAGCTTTCAACAAAGACATAGAAAGTGTTAAAAATGTACCAAACAGATATCATGGGGCTGAAGTATATAATAACTGAACTAAAAAATTCAGTGGAGAGGTTGAATAGCAGACTAGATCAAGCAGAATAAAGAAGCAGTGTATTCTTTTTTTTTTTTTTTTTTTTTTAAGAAGCAGTGTATTCTTTATTCTAGTTACATGGTTTTATGTTTTTTGTTTATTTTTTTTTTTGAGACAGAGCTTCACTATGTCGCCCTGGGTAGAGTGCTGTAGTGTCATAGCTCACAGCAACCTCCAGCTCTTGGGCTTAAGCGATTCTCTTGCCTTATCCTCCCTAGTAGTTGGGACTATAGGAGCCTGCCAAAATGCCCAGCTATTTTTATTGCAGTTGTCATTGTTGTTTTAGCTGGCCCAGGCAAGGTTTGAACCCGTCAGCCTCGGTGTATATGGCTGGCGCTATAACCACTGTGCTATGGGTGCCGAGCCTAGTTATGTGTTTTGCGGTTAGCATTTTATTGGTTGAGGATGAGGCATGAGAATCTCTTAATGTGTTTATATATGAGGGGCAAAAAGAAAATATGATAAAAAAAGACTGAGCATAGCCCAGGCTCAATAGTTCATGCCTATAGTCATAGCACTCTGGGAGGCTGAGGCAAGAGGATCACTTGAGAGCAGCCTGAGAAAGAGTGAGACCCTGTCTCTAAAAAATAGCTAGACATTGTGGCAGGTACCTGTAGTCCCAGCTACTGAGGAATCACTTGAGCCCAGGAGTTTGACGTTGCTGTGAGCTGTGATGCTACAGCACTCTACAGAGAGTGACAAAGTGAGACTTTCTCAAAAAATAAATACATAAATAAAATAAGACCTATTTGCTGCCTACAAGAGATTTACTTTACCTTAAAGGACACTCACAGACTAAAAGTGAAGGATAGAAAAAGATATTCCATGTAAATAGAAACAAAAAGAGAAAGGTAGCTATACTTATTTCAGACAAAATAGACTTCAGGTTAAAAAGTGTAAAAATAGAGAAAGAATGTCATTATATAGTCATAAAAGGGTCAATTCACTGAAAAAATATAACAATTATAAATATATAGCCACTCAACATCAGAACACTGAAATACAGCTCGGCACCCATAGTTCAGTGGCACCCATAGCTCAGTGAGTAGGGCGCCAGCCACATACACCAAAGGTGGCAGGTTCGAGCCCAGCAACTGCAACCCCCCCACCCCCCAAAAAAGAACACTGAAATATATAAAGCAAATATCAGGCAATCTGAAAGGAGCTATAGACTGCAACACAATAATAGCAGGGCTTTCAGTTTTCTACTTTCAACATTGAGCAGATCATCAAGATAGAAACTCGAAAGAAAAACTAAATTTGAACTACCCTTTAGACCAAACAGACCTAAAAGATATTTGTAGAACATCCCACCCAATAGCACAGATACATATTTTTCCCAAGTGTACACAAAACATTCTCTAGGATAGGTTATATGTTAGGCTACAAAACAAGTCTTAAAAATTTAAGAAGATTAAAATCCTATCAATTATCATTCCAACTACAATGGTATGAAACTAGAAATCAATAACAGGAGGAATCATGAAAAATTAACAAATATGTAGAAACAACATGCTCCTGAACAAGTATGGGATCAAAGAAGAAATTAGGAAAGAAATTTAAAAATATCTTGAGACGGGGTGGTGCCTGTAGCTCAGTGGGTAGGGCACCGGCCCCATATACCAAGGGTGGCGGGTTCAAACCTGGCCCTGGCCAAACTGCAAAAAAAATAGCTGGGCGTTGTGGCGGGCACCTGTGGTCCCACCTGTGGTCCCAGCTACTTGGGAGGCTAAGGCAAGAGAATCACCTAAGCCCAGGAGTTGGAGGTTGCTGTGAGCTGTGACACCACACCACTCTACTGAGGACGACAAAGTGAGACTCTGTCTCAAACAAAAAAAAAAAGAAAAGAAAAGAAAAGAAAAAGAAACAGTAGAAAAGGTCAACAAAAGTAACAGCTGGCTTTTTAAAAAGCCAAACATATTGACAAACCCTTCACTGGACTAACGTAAAAGAAAGAGAGAAGACTCAAATAAATAAAATAAAAATTTTATGAAAGCGGAAACATTACAACAGACACCACAGAAGTTCAAAGGATCATGAGACTACTGTGAATAATTATACACCAACCAACTGGACAATCTAAAAGAAACATCACGTTACATTCCACAAACACAGATAATTATAATTTGTCAATTAGAAACAAAACTTTAACAAAATCTAAGTAATATTTATTTGAGAAAATAGCTGAATCTTTGTAGGAACAGTACCTTGGTGGCATTTTTGATTGCCTTTTTTACATCTTCCTCTTCCCAACTCCACAGTATTCTTCAAAATCAACAGTCTCATAACTGTGCAGTAGCTATGAAAACCAGCAGCCTAGCAGCCACTAGAGGGGGCAGAGTGGGTTGGAGTGTCCCCCAAAGCCCCATCCCTGTAGAATTGTCACTACTTGACTTATGTGACAGCTCCCTTTAAGTGCCCCATAAAAAAAGGCCTAGTCTTTATTTGACCTTACTCAGTGCTCACTGACTGAAAAACCCAATCCCTAGAGAGTTTATCTAAATAATCAGCAGAAAATTGTTTGATGTCCTGCTGCCTACCAGGATCACCATTCTAACATATTCTTGGGTATCAAGAAGTCCAGAGGTATTTGCAGAACTGTGCGTATGTCCAGGAAATATCTGAAAAGACCCCAGACTCTCAACTCTGGTGACCTTGAGGTGCTGCATAAAGAAGAAGTGAAGATGGAGGCAGGGGAAACTGCCAGAGCATTGAAGACTGCAACCAACTGACACACCCTGGCAAAGAGTGAGAGATGTATTGCTTCAAAGCATCTAAGGAAATCTTGTTCCAATCATTGACTGGCCACTAAAGTAACCAGGTAGAAACTTCAGTGACCACACACGGCAAAACTAACTAACTAAATAAATACATAAATAAATTGACTTTACAGAATTAATCTATAAGTGTCACTAAACAAACAACAACTAACTGATTAGAGAGGGAGTCTGATTTACAGAGTAGCCACATGATATTATAAAATATTTAGTCTTCAGAAGGAAAAAAAGGTGTTCCATATACAGGGGGAAAAACAGTCCATAGAAACTGACAGTGGCTCACACCTGTAATCCTAGCATTTTGGAAGGCTGGGAGGCAGGAGGAAGGCTTGAGGCTAGGAGTTCAAGACTAGCCTAAACAACATAGCAAAACCTCAACTCTACAAAAAAAGTTATTTTTAACTAGCCTAGCATCCTGTGCCTGTGGGCCTCACTACTTGGGAGAGTGAAGCAAGACAATCACTTGAGCCCAGATTTTCAAGGTTACCAGTGAGATATGACTATGCCACTGCAATGATGACAGAGCAAGATCTTGTCCCTAGAAAGTAAAATAGAAACCGACTTTAAGAAAGCCCGAACGTTGCACCTACTAGTCAAAGACTTTAACTCAGCTATTGTAATAAGAATTAGAGAAAATCATGTCTATAGGCAGCTCCTGTAGCTCAGTGGGGGTAGGGCACCAGCCACATACATCAAGGCTGGTGCATACACCAAGGCTGGTGGGTTTGAATTCGGCCTGAGTCAGCTAAAACAACAATAACAACTGCAATAACAACAAAAAAATAGCCAGGCGTTGTGGAGGCTGAGGCAAGAGAATCGCTTAAGCCCAAGAGTTGGAGATTGCTATGAGCTGTGACGCCCTGGTACTCTATCAGGCTGACAGCTTGAGACTCTTTCCCTCCAAAAAAAAAAGAAAGAAAGAAAGAAAGAAAGAAAGAAAGAAAGAGAAAAGAAAAGAAAATTGTGTCTAAAGAATTAAAGAAAAATATGAAAATGATATGTCATAAAATGCAGACTATCAATACAGAGAGAAAATTATTTAAAAAGACACTAAATAGGGTAGTGCCTGTGGCTCAGTGAGTAGGGTGCTGGCCCCATATACCAAGGGTGGCAGCTTCGAACCCAGCCCCGGCCAAACTGCAACAAAAAATAACCAGGCATTGTGGTGGGTGCCTGCAGTCCCAGCTACTCAGGAGGCTGAGGCAAGAGAATTGCCTAAGCCCAAGAGCTGGAGGTTGCTGTGAGCTGTGATGCAATGGCACTCTACCGAGGGCGACAAAGTGAGCCTCTGTCTCTAAAAAAAAAAAAAAGACACTAAATAAAAGGTCTAGGGTTGAACAATAAAATAATTGAAACTAAAAATTTATTATGAGGGCTCAGCAGCATATTTGAAGAAGCAGAAAAAAAGAATCTGAGGGCGGCGCCTGTGGCTCAGTGAGTAGGGCCCCGGCCCCATATGCCGAGGGTGGCGGGTTCAAACCCAGCCCTGGCCAAACTGCAACAAAAAAATAGCCGGGCGCCTGTAGTCCCAGCTACTTGGGAGGCTGAGGCAAGAGAATCACTTAAGCCCAGGAGCTGGAGGTTGCTGTGAGCTGTGTGATGCCACAGCACTCTACCAAAGGGCCATAAAGTGAGACT
>CAUYPK010125483.1:0-14460 GCA_963574355.1 Loris lydekkerianus | reverse complement strand
AGAAGAGACTCTGTGCCTTGTGAAGCCACTTCGTCACTTTCGGGGATCCCTATAAGACGAAATTGTTTTTTTTTTTAATTATCCCAGAGCTCTCTGAGAGAGTGGTCTGTTTTTGCTCTCCATTTCTCTTCTTCTTTGAGGGTTTGGTAGCGTTTGAAAGCTTTGTCTTCAGTGTCAGAAATCCTTTGTTCTGCTTGCTTCACTCTGTTACTGAGGGATTCTACTGTGTTTCTCAGATCTTTGAGGGATGCAACTTCTTGTCTCAATGTGTCAAAATCTTTGGTCATTTGCTCTTTAAATCCGTTGAATTCTTGAGATAACTGTTGGAATTCTAATTTGATCTTGTTTGCTATCCCGATCCTAAATTCAATTTCTGACATCTCAGCTATTTGTTTGTGCATGGGGTCTTGTGTTGTTTCTGCCCCATTGATCCTTGGGGGAGTTGATCTACTCTGATTATTCAGATTGCCAGAGTTTTTCTGTTGATTTCACCCCATGATTGTTTTTCACCATTGCCTCTGGCTGACCTCAGAGTTGGGGAGGTGTCTCTCCAAGATTAGACCCCAGCAGGATCACTGTATTGTTGCCTCATCTTTGTAGGGAATGACCCTGTGTAGTTCCTCTGGGGCTGCTCTAGCTAGGGAGTTCTGGTTGTGGAAGCAGCTCCGGTGTGTGACACACCCGCATCCAGTAACAGGGCTGGGGGTGATGCGCACGGTTCTGGGATTGCTTGGCACCCAGCGACTTTGGCACAGAGAGCCCAAAGCTCCAGCAGTCTCTGGCCAGGAGAAGGGCTCTGTGCAGAGGCAGGGAGGGCTCCAGAGGGCATGCAGCTACCAGAGTCCCTGGCCAGATGAATGGGCTAGTGTGGAGGCTGGGAGGACAAAGGAGGGAGGATGCAGGGTTGCGTGGCTCCCGCAGTTCCTAGTCAGGGAATGTGGAGGCCCGGTGGGTGCAGGTCACCAGTTGGGGTCACTGCACACCTCTTATGGAGGTCTGGGTGGCGCCAAGCCCTGGAGTTTGAGGTTGCTATTAGCTGGGACATCAGGGCACTCTACCCAGGGCAACAGCCCAAGGCTCCAGTGTGCCAAAACCGTCTCACTCTGCCCCTAAGGATTAAGGCTGTAAGGCAGCTCACTCCCTGCCTTTAGGCTTCTCAGTCACTAGTTTACTTTGTCCCGCCCATTCCTTGCTCTGGGACCCTGAGGGCGGAGCTTACCCAAGCAGTTCTTTCACAATGGCTTACTTCTCTCAGCTCAGTGGTTCATTGTGGGGTCCCTGACAATGCCCAACGTTCTCCACACTCCTGCTCAAGCTCTCTGCAAGGCAGCTCAACTTAGTGCCAAGGCCAAGAACACCAAAACAGTTCACAGGTAAGACCTTTCCGGTTTGCAGTCTCACTGGTGCTTGTACTCACGGTTGCTGGCGTGATTAGGTTGATCGAACACACACAGCCACTTGCCAGTTTTCCACTGTTTTTGTCCTCCTTCTGGGGTCCAGAAGTCCCTTGCTGGCTCCTTGTGTCCTCAAAGGGATGATCATAGGCAGATCCCACCAGCCAGAGATGCCTGGAGTCTTGTCTCTCCAGACTTGCTGTACACAGTTACAGGGAAGCTGTTACTCGGCCACCATCTTTAATCCAATCTCTAGTCTCAGTCTTTATACAAATGTTTGTGATGCTTTGTTGTCTCTACATATATAAGATTAGGACACTAAAAATTCAAACAAAAAAGCTCAGCATAGGGCAGCGCTTGTGGATTAGTGGATAGGGCACTGGCCCCATATACCGAGGATGGAGGGTTCGAACCTGGCCCTGGGCAAACTGCAACAAACAATAGCCGAGCATTGTGGCAGGCACCTATAGTCCCAGCTACTCAGGAGGCTAAGGCAAGAGAATCGCCTAAGCCCAGGAGTTGGAGGTTGTTGTGAGCTGCGACACCACAGTACTCTACTGAGGGTGATAAAGTGAGACAGTGTCTCTAAAAACAAAAGCTCAGCATACATGACTGAGACATGTTGTCAGGTGTCATTCAGTATAGGCAGAGAGAGAGTTGAGGTTTGTTTTAGGGGGTACCCCAAACATCTGTATTGTTTACTTTTTTCCTTTAGAGCCTGTAGTAGGTCACATTATTGGCCCAATAGTCATACCTTTTGCTATAGAACTTTGCAGTTTCTCCCTTAAGGGAATGGAATACCTTCCTGTGCCTTGGTTGTGGCTAAGTGCCTTGCTTTGGTTACTCAAATAAGATGGAACAATAGTGTGCAAGTTCCGGGGTTGGCTTTGAGAGGTTTGCACATTTTTGTTTGCTTTCTTGCTCTTCTGCCATTACCAAGACTAGAGCATGCCCAGGCAGCCTGCTGATTGGAACAGGATGAGAGCCGTGTGGAGCAGAGCTTGCTCAGCCAAGCCACCCGGCTGAAGGGTTGCTGTTGCATGCCACTGCAGTTTGTAGCTATTTGTTCTGCAGCACTGGTGTAGCAATCACTGACTGATTCCTCAGAGCCACATTCCCCAGGGAGGAATCCCAAAACCTCGAGGCAGAGAGTAGAACAAAAACCTCAGGGAGCTGAGTTGGCACAGAGGGCAGCAGTCTCCCTGTTCAGCCTGCATACTTTGTGTGCTCCCTCAGCCATGCCTGAATTCTCCAAGTCCAGATGTTCTCTGGTTCAGCTTATCCCAGAAATAAACTTGTCTTCTGCCAGGATAGGGAAGGGATTGTCACCTGACTGCATGCATGAAAGCACAGAATGGGGTGAACCAAGCGATTTTTCAATTAGTGTTTATTCCTCCCCTTAGGTCAGTGGTTCCCAAACTTCCTAATGCTGTGATTTATTTTCACTGTTACAAAGGGGTCGCGACCCACAGGTTGAGAACCGCTTAGATTCTTAGCAGTTGGTGCCTCAGATCCATGGTATGTGGTTATTATCACTTTGTAGTGCATTTTAATGGGACTGAGCACATGTCTCATTCTCTTATTTTATTTATTCTCTCATGTCTCAGTCTCTTATTTTTTCAACATTGACTTAATTGTGGGCATTTATTCTGCAATATGATTTTGTGTATCATTGTATGAAGGTCCATATGTCTTGATGATTTTGTAACTGATGTTAATTTTATTTTCTTGGAACATGACATTGATAGAGTAATGTAGAGATGATTGACAACCTTACAATGTTAAGACATTCTGACAATGAATAGAGCATATCTCTCTTTTTATTCAGAACCTCTACTGTGTCTTTCTGAGCTATGGGGAAAGAGGCACATGGACTATTATGCCTTTAAAGAGAAGCACGTCTCATTCCTTCTCTTTCTTCCTTGCTGCTGGCTGGATTGTCAATGTAACTATGGAATTTGACACAATGGTTTTTGCATCACTGAGTGATCTTGCGAATGGAGGCAATACATAGCAAAGTAATAAGTAAGAAGGGGCTGTGATTCCTCACCCAGTGGAGTGTCATGCCAGACCTCGGTCACCTATGCCTGAACTCACATGGGAAAGAGAAATCTACTTCCCATTTGGTGAAACCATCGTTACTTTGGTTGTGCCATCATTCACAGCCTCCTAATCCTGATACAGGAATGCTCTATTCCAGTGATTCTTAAAGGGGGAGACTCCAGAATAGTAGCCGCAGCACCACCTGGAAACTTGTTGAAAATGTACATGCTGGGACTCTCATACACTGAATCAGAAGTGGGACCCAGCTTTAACAAGCCTTCCATGTAATTGTGGTGTGTACTGAAATTTGAAAAGTGCTGCTCCTGCCATTTCTCTCTTAGTTCTGTACCCACAGTGGAATCTCTCCATGGGGAAACTACCCACTTTCTTTAGGAGACAGAGCCCACAGATTATCCTGGAAGAGAAGGCTGGTACAGGTATGCTTTGCATATGTGGACTGGAAGAGAAGGTAAGGCTCTGACCAGTTCATCTACTTCCAGGGCTGTTGTTTCATGTATGGCTGATGAATGTCCATGGCACCCTCCTGTTGACTTATTGAAGTAGGCAAATTATAAAATTCCGAATTTGGCTGATAGGTCACCATCCGTGTTCTACCCTCTGATAGGTGACCATCCATGTTCTACCCTCTGGCCATTCTGATTCCAGATGATCAGCTAATTTATCCCATTAGTCTACAGCACTTTTGCTTTTCAGTACACTGCACTGAATTACAAGAATGTTTTAGTCTTCTGTGCGTATTACATGAGATAAAATTCCATATTTATTTTCAAGAATTTCCTAGGCACACCTTTCATCAAGTTTCTCATTCAAAACTAATTTTTCAAAAATTCTTCCTCAAAAATTGCCTACATAAACTTAAACGTAAAAAAATGTTTATTGATCTGTTGATGTGTCCTACTTTTTCTTTTCTGTCTTGGCAAACTGACAAGTGAAATTGGGAGTTTACTGCTCAGAAAACTAAGTGTTGCCATTTTTAGCCCTAACACTAATTCAGTCATGGCTGTGTTAAAAGTCAAAATTACAACAACTTTAGTGTAAAGATCTAATTGACTTTTACTTGTGATTCTAGAATTGGGTACCACCTCATTCTATAAAATAGAAGAGTGTTATGGTGAGCTCAGCAAAGGTTTGACTTCAGATGCAGAAAAGGCCTGAAAAAAGTAGAAACAGTGAACAGAGAAAATTGGTCATTTTAAAGTTACTTTTCTTATGGGATTAAAACAGAGGAGACTTATCATGTTTGCTCAGATAAACTGGGTCACTTCTGATTGGTTGCTGTGAGATTTCAGTTTTCTTTTTGAAAATTGGCCCAATTCAGCATTCAGTTTGATTATGTGGCACTAACATAAATGACTCCATTCTGGCTTGGTCTGCTGTGTTGAGGTCTAGGGCAGCAGGTTAGTTAAAACAATATCTCCCCATAAATGTTATTTAACAATTTCCTTCCTTTTGTTCAGGCTGTCACCTAGATCACAGTGTTATTATCAGGCAGAGCATTAACACTACTCTCAGTCATCATCATTTTGGGTCCTTAATCTCAACGCATTATTCATAGGCTCCAGTATCTCTATCTCTGTGTGTTTTTAAAAGTTTTCATTATACCAGCTGTAGAGTGACCATTCAGCATTTAAGAGATGGCTGCTTGTGGACATTTAGGATCTTTGAGAAGATATAGTGTGCAAGGGTACTTCTATTATGATTATCAGGAAGATTAATATCAACAGCTTGGAGTATGCTCCCTTATCCAGGATCCCCATGAGCCAAAGTAATTGAATAAAGAACAAGTCAGACTAAAACCCTACTCATTTTAACCAAACAGCCTGCTCTTTAATATTTTTTACAACTGAGTTTACTTATCAATGTGCTGTAAGAACCATTAGCAACTATGTAGTCTCCTCCTTCTATGTTCTATATTCTGGTATTCTAGAATATAACAATTCCATATTCTAGTATCACATGACTGGGTTATATTAGAATAGGGAGTGAGGACAAGTGAGTCTAGAAGTCTGACCTTGTACCATGAACACAGGCTGAACCAATGATTATGTTAGAGATGCTGCTAATGTTAGCCACTGGGTGGACTAAAAGGTTCACTTAGATCATGTAAAGATATGAGTTTGACATGAGAAATCCAACCTTTTGTTGGAAGTTGCAGAAGCTACTGATTGTGAAATTCTAATTACAGCGTCATCCTGTCAAGTGAAAGGAGACATAAGTAAGGAAAACATCAAGAGGTATGAGTAGGTAGTCTTATGGTAGGTGGTCTTGTTCTGAGTTCTTGGAAAGAGTTGTCCACATCATGAAGTCATCAACTTCCCATTCAGCTTTGCAGTTTGAATGCATCTGTTTATAACATTAGCTGTTTCAGTGAACTCTCTGAGGGGCCCATATACCAGGCATGAAGATTGTTCCTTGAAACTTACATGAGTTTTCCAGCTTCATCTTACAGGTCTTTATGAACAGAGCTATTCTTGTCCTTAGAGACTCATAGCCAGATACTGGAAGAAACTAAAATAATTTTGGTCCAATCCAGTCTATAGGTAAATTTTAAAAACTTCAAAAACAATGAATGAATAAGCCTTCGATGTAATGGCAGATGTGCTATGGTTTTCTTCTGTAATGTAATTTTTCTTTGTATAGTCATACTTATTTTTACCAAAGATAATCAGGTTTAAACTACTTTGTTTGCAAAATAAGTTTAGTTTCATCAAATTCGGCTTGATTATTTATGTAAGTATATGAAGAATTATTGATCAACCATGCAGGCGCTCTCTCTTACATTTGCTTTACTGGAACTTTTCTTAAGGAATCTCAGACTGGACTTTTAAAAGTCTCTCAAGGCTAGAAACCACACCAAGGCAGAATCCACATTTTGTTAGTAGTAATTGTAGATTTGGGTGAATTCCTCCCTCATTGAGGTCTCCAATGAGAGGGTCAAATGTACTGACCCGCCCAGGAAGAATGGAGAGCATGTCCCACCTAGGAAATAATGAATGTGCCAATCCCTGCCCCTCTGAACCTTTAAATCCCCATCCACCATAACCCACGTGTAGAATTCCTTTCTGATTTCACCCCAACTGCACCCAGGTGGAATGAAGACCACATTGCCCACATGGAATGGAGACTCCCTTTTCCTTTCATCTCACTTCTTGGAATAATCTCTCATCTTTGGGGTCTTTAACCTCTCACCCAAAATATTTTGAGGTTCCTGGGGCAGAAAGAAAGAGACATATTTACTAATTCAATGTAAGGCTAGGAAATCTGAAAGGCATTTTAGGCACATTCTCAAATGTAACATTTCAGTCAAAGCTTTAATAATACAACCAATGTTTCCAATTGTATCCTAGTTATAAAGAGAATAGGCTCTTTGGGACCTCAGAGGTTCCCAGCACGACTGTGCTCATTTGGCAGCTTCGTGCTTCTCGGTTTTCCCATCAGCCACCCAGTCCCGCCCGGCTGCCCGCGCGCACTTCGCATCCTGCAGATGCCGGAGGTGCTCCTGCTGGGAGGCTGAGACCCCGGGATCCGCAGCAGCGTTCGCGGCGGCACTTGCCCTGATGGCCAGGAAGAAGGCGCGTAAGAACGCGCAACCGAGCCCAGCGCGGACTGAGCTGCAAGAGGAGTGCGCTGCTCAGCTCAGGAGACTGGGAGATAAACTGAATTTCCGGCAGAAACTTCTGAATCTGATAACCAAATTCTTCTGCTCTGGAACCTGACTGCAACAAAAACTTGTGCATAAGGGGACTCCTTCGAAAGGGAAGTTTCCCACAATAGGTGCAAATAGTACAAATTTCATAAATTCGAAGAGAGGTCTCTTTGCATATAATTGAGAGGAGTGAGAAGGAGCATTCACGATGCCCTTGAAAAGTGAAGATGGAATACCTCAGAAGAATTTCTGTGGGGGGGTTTTCATATGTCATTTTTGGGGATGTGAGAACATTGTAAAACTACTTTGTTTATTTGAAAACAACACTTTTTAGTTAGAGAATTATTCTGTCATTTTTGCTGAAGGTCATTGCCCAGCCTGGTATAAAAGGAGTTGAAAATAAGAATAAGGCTGAAAGAAATAGTTCAGTGTTGGTTTGTTTTTTTTTTTATTTTTGTTTAGGGTCATTGCCAACCCTGTAAAAAAAGTTGTTTAAAATATGATTAAGCATGAAACAAACATTTATGTTTTGGTTTTTTTTTTTTTTTTTGCTTTTCAGTGCCAACTCCAGAGCACTGTATACTATTTGGTTTATATATATATATATTCTTGTTAAAAGGACAAATTTCATTCTGAGAACACTGAATGTTATATTGAATGTTGATTGCATAGGTCACTACATAATATAAAATAAGTTAATTTGTTTGTTCTGATTGAAATTGTATTGCTTCTGTTCAGATGACTTTCATTAAATGTCTTCCGTGGGGTTAACTGGAAAGTGTGGAAAACTGGAAAATAATTTGGAAAAAATTGGGTTTTAGAGGAGGATTACTTGGTACCAGTCAAAGTCTTGCACACTGAACATAAAATGAGAAAAGAGGATTTTGTATAACTAGGGAAAATGAAAAAAAGTACAACTTGACTTCAACTGACGCAGTTAAAATGTATTAAGGCCAGTACACATTCTAAAGATATTCCTAAAAATTAAAATACTAATCAGTGTGTATCCTATGAAAAGCAATCTTTTAAAAGAAATAAATATTTTCATAATTAGAATATACTTTGATCAAAAAAGGGATGGATATTTCTTATTCACAATGAAAATCCCATGTAGACATACATGAAAATAATGGCATGGTTGAATTGCAGCAGAAGTAACTATTTATTTTATTTATTTATAACCAAAATATGTTTTTCATTTGAAGGTGCGTATTGAAGTTCCCTTTTTGAGTTATGAGACAAGGATTTTATAACTACTTGAATTTTTACAGTAAAAATAACATATGGTACAGTCACTTTTGATGAAAAATTGCCTTACATTTGTTTTTCTCAGTATTATTAAGGCTGTTTATTTAGTTGGAAAGATTTTTTTTTGCCTTGAGGTAGATATTTTGCCATATGGGTATTTATGGTCTATAACTATTTAAATGTGTGTACACATATGAAAATTGGTATGTTGCCACTATAAACTATAAAAGTTATCACCATAAAAAAAAATAATTGTGTACAAATTGAAATGCCTTTACTGCTGCTCAACACAACCAATAAAATCTCAACTACAGAAGAAAAAATAAAACTTAAGCAGGTGACTTACAAAGGAAGATATGGGCATGGCCAACATGTATTTGAAGATGCTCCCAATATCAATAGTCATCAGGAAAATGCAAAATGAAACCACTAAGTCCTCATTAGAATGCCTAACAGTAAAATGTAAAACAGTAAAAATTAAAAACTGTAAATGTTGCCAAGGATGTGGAACAACTTACATTCTCAACTACTGCCTATAAGAATATTAAACAATACCTTAAAAAATCTATTTTCTATCTTCTACTGAAGTTAAACTAGTACCCTGTGGCTAGCATTTCCATTCTCAGGTATTTACTCAGAAAAAATGAAGATCAACGTACACAAAAAAGTGGACCAGAATGTTGATAGTTGCTTTATCTGTAATAGCCAAAAACCAGGACTATGCCCCAATGTAAAAAATTTGCAACTCAATCATACTTATAGATACCAGTGATAAAAACGAACAGCTTATACATGCAACAATATATACAAATCAAATAGATATTGTGGCAGATGCAGAAAGCCAGCTCCAAAGGAGGCCATATTCCATGAGTGCATTCCTAGGATGTTTTAAAACAGGCAAAACTACCCTGTAGTGATAGTCATCAGAGCAGTGGCTGCTGGGAGGGGGGTGGCTGAATGGAAGACGGGCGAGGGAACTTTCTATATCTTGATGGGGTCATGGATGATATGGCATGGCTACATTTGTCAAAATTCACTGATAGATTTTTACATGTAAATTGAACAGTTTGAAATGCTTACGATAAAAAGCTTTATTGCTAAGAAAAAAAAGATGAGTAACAAAAAGTATTAGCAAACTGAATCCAACAACACAGATGGTGTAAAAGATTATGCACCATGATCAGGTGGGATATAAGCCAGGGTTTCAAGCTTGTTCAACATATGCAAATCAATAAATGTGATTCAGGAATATAATGAAATAAAAAGCACATAGTTGTCTGAATAGATGTAGAAAAAGCATTTGATAAAATTCAATATCCCTTCATAAGAAAATCTCTAAACAAACCAGGCATAGAAGGAATGTATCTCAACATGATGAAAGTCATATGTGACAACATACTAACATCATGCTGAGTGGGGGAAAAGCTCAAAGTCTTTCCTGTAAGAACTGGAACAAAACAGGGATGACCACTTTCATCACTTGATTATTCAACATAGTACTGGATATCCTGGCCAGAGTAGTTAGGCAAGAGAAAGAAAGGAAGACCCCAAAGTAGCCTTGTTTGCAGATGATATGATCTTATACTTAGGAAATCTAAAGGCTCTACGGTAAAGCTCTTAGAACTGATAACATTCAGCAAAGTTGTAGGGTGCAAAATCAACATAAAAAAATCACCAGCATTTATATATGTCAACAGCATATAATCTGAAAAAGAAATCAAGAAAGGAATATAATTTACTGTAGATACAAGAATGTAAAATGCCTAGGAATGAATTTAACCAAAGAAATGAAGGATCTGTACAAGGGAAACTGAGAAACACTGAGGAGAGAAATTGAGGAGGACACCAAAAAATGGAAAATAATCCATGCTCGCAGATCAGAAGAACTGATATGGTTAAAATGACCATAGCAAGCTCCACATTCAATGTGATCAATAAAATGCCAACTTTATTTTTCACAAAATTAGAAAAAATAGTCCGAAAATTCCCAGGGGAACAAAAATAGTGCCCAAATATCTAAAGCAATCCTGAATAAAAAGAGCAAAGTTAAAGGTGTCACATTACCCTGCTTCTAAATATATCACAGATTTATAGTAACCAAAACAGCATGATATTGGTATAAAAATAGACACATAGACCAATGGGACAGAATAAAGAACCCAGAAATAAATCTATGTATCTACCTACCACTCACTCCAAATAAAAATGAGCTTAAGATGGATTAGACTTCAATATAGGACCTAAAAGTACAAAGCATAGGAGAAACACTCTAGGACTTTGGTCTGGGCAAGTCCTCAAAAGTATAGGCAACAACAACAAAAGTAGAAAAATGGGACTAAATTAAACTAAAAAGCCTCTGCACAGCAAAGGATAAAATTAACACAGTGAAAAGGTCACCTGTTGATTGGGAGAGCATATTTGGAAACTATTTCTCTGACAAGGGACAAATACCCAGAATATGCAAACTAATCAAAAGTAAATTAATAATAATCCATTAAGTGAGCAAAGCATCTATATAGACATTTCTTAAAAGAATGCACACAAATAGTCAATAGGTATATTTAAAAAGTTGAACATATCTAAATATCAGGGAAATGCAAGTCAAAATCACAATGAACCCCAGTTAGAATGGATATTACCAAAAACACACACAAAAATGACTAATGCTGGCAAGGATGTGGAGAAAAGGGAACTCTTATCCACTGTTGGCAGAAACATATATTAGTGCAACTATTATGTAAAACATGGAGATTTCCCCCCAAATTAAAACCAGAACTACCACACAACCCAACCATCCCACTACTGTTTATCTAAAGGAAGAAAGTCAGAACCTCAAGGGACACCTGCACCACCATGCTTACTGCAACACTGCTCACAACAACAAAGACATGGAATCAACCTAAGTTGAGTGGATAAGTGGGTAAAGAAAATACAGTCTATACACACAGGAGAATACTATTTGCCCATAAAAAGGAATAAAACCCTTTCATGGAACTGGAGGTCATCATGTTAAGTGAAATAAGCCATCACGTTAAGTGAAAGACAAATGTCACAGATTCTCATACATCAGACTGAAAAAGTTGATCTCCTGGAGGTAGAGAGTAGAGTGAGAGTTACTAGAGACTGGGAAGGGTGGGTGGGGAGATGAAGAGGGATATGATGAGGAGAGGGAGGTTAATGGGCCCCCAATGTTTGACAGCATAGTGACTGCAGTTATCAACAATGTTGTACATTTCAAAATGGCTAGAAGGGTAAATAGACGTGAAATGTTCCCAACACAAAGCAATGATAAACTCCTAAGGTGATGGATTTTCTAAATCCTACACTGACTCAATCATTATACATTCTGTGCATGTATCAAAATGTCACATGTACCCATATAGATAGAAATGTTACATGTCAATGAAAAAAATAAAAAACCCAACAAACTAAGCACGATGTGGGCTATTTTAAAAGGTACAAAAAGTTATTAGCATGATAAAAATGCACACATAGATTCCCTTTAATTGAATCAACTTTCTTTTCCCATAAATGTAAGGAAAATAAAGGCTACACAGCAGCAGAAGTGGTTGCTCTACTGGGGAGAATCCTCAGTTAAAAAGACAGAATCAGAGTCACTAGAGAAAGCAGGGCTTGGGAGCAGTGCACAGCACTGGGTGTTGGTGTCCTGGGGCAGCCAGACTTAGGGAGAGTTCATCTCATAGGTAAAACTAAACCATGGCTCTCTGTTTTTGTTCTTATTTTAAGACCAACATTTCAGAATACTAAGGAACAGAGTCCAGTTAAAGGGAGGTTCTGTCTTTTATTTCTTAGAATATGCTCTACCAAGGATGATCCAGTCTGTTATGGCTAAATTGTGTCCCCCTACCACCAAAATTTCTCTGTTGAAGTCATATACTGAGCAGATAGAGGGAGAAGACAGCTCTTTAGAAGTTGAGGAGAGAGGCCTCAGAAGAAATCAACCCTGTCCACACCTTAATTGTGGACCATGAAGCCTCTGCACTGTGAGACAATCAATTTCTCTTGTTTAAGTCACCTATGAAGTCTGAGAACTAAGGTCATGAACTCATCTTAGAAAAAGTGCTACATACCTTGTTGCTGAATATTACTACGGTTGACTTCAAAATATTCTGCTTGAGAAGTTATGCACTGACGCCACCACCTAGTCCACCCTTGAAAGCAATTTTGGAACTCTTTTTCTGGAATGGCCATTGAACTGTTGTCACATTACTCTTGATGTCTTGAATGTCATTAAAGTGTCTTTCTTTCAATATTTCCATTATCTTCAGGAAAAGAAAAGAGTTGTTGTGGGCCAGATGAGGTGAGCAGAGAGGCGGTTGCAGTACAGTTATTTGTTTACTGGCTAATACTCCCTCAGAGGCAGTGCTGTGTAAGCTGGTGCATTGTCCTGCTGCAAGAGCCACAGATTTCTCATGCTAAGATTTTCCTGTTTCTGTATTGGTGTTTACTTGGTCTGCTATGCTTCTCACAGTCAGCAGACAATTTTGATGTACAGCTCAACAAATTTTTGCAATGTTATCATTAGTTCTGCATGCTGCTAGCCACCCTGACCTCTCTCCATCAGTAACACTTTCTCTCCCCTCAGAAAAGTGTTTGATCCATTTACACACTGCCATTTCCTTCATGGCATTATCCCCACAAACTTGGACTAACATGTCCCTGATCTCACTTTCACTCTTGCCAAGTTTAACAAAAAATTTATTGTTTATTTGTTGCTCTAATTCAAGTTCTGACATTCTTGTGTGGCACACAAGTATACGCAATAACAACAGTGAACACCAGTCAGCAAGACACCACCACACGCCTTCATGAGCACAGCTGTGAGACACTGATGTACCAACGCTATGAAACCTTGCTGACAACCTTACCAAATTGTTTGTACAGTTCTGCTAATGTAAGTGCAGAGTGGCCAGTTCAAGAATTTAATAGTCAGACCTCATATTCTATAGTAATTTGTTTTTTGTTTGTTTGTTTGTTTTTTTGCAGTCTTTTTTTTTTAAATCATAGCTGCGTACATTGATATGATCATGGGGCATCATACACTAGCTTCATAGACCATTAGTAATTTGTGAGGATAGCACTAGCATATTAAAAGAGAGATGTTACCTTTTCTGCCCTGCTATGTTTATGAACATTAGACTTTAAGAGTATAAATTAAACAGGACTTTGACATACAGAATGGATCCATTAAAAATGGACAAGGACAAATGGTATAGGGCCATTTCCAAGTCATTGTGTGCACCATAGACAACAGCAAAGTAGAGATGTTCCCATTCCTTTTCAGTTTCACTCATAAGAAAACTTGTCAGCCAAAATTGTTATATAATCACAAACAATACTTAACTATATTTGAGATACTGAGGGAATAAGTTTTGCCCTAAATTTATAGAAAGATGATGAAAAATCATAGTTACTAAACTAAAGGGATTTTTAGCCAGGACTTGCAAGTATTTTGTGTTTTCCACCTACTTATTAAAGGGCATGTTCCTAAAAATCCCTGTCTAGGAGGAAATGTCATCACTTTGTTTTTTCTCTCTCCATTGATCCCTTGGTCCCCATTGCATTTTAGTAAGGTTGTCAGAATGGCTCTGTTTATCCATGATTCACAGATGAATAAAAAGGGCCCAGAGAGATTCTCCTGATGTTACAGTATTTTAGTGGTGGAGCAGTGACAAGCCTGTGGCACCATTGGTCAACTGGAACAGTTCTTTGGGTGTCACGGAAATCACAGCCCATGGTTCTCTTTTTATGTCATTCTTTTCTTTCTTTTTTTTTTTTTTTTTTAAATTGTTAAATCATAGCTGTGTACATTAGTGGAATCGCCTATACCCATTCTAAGATGCACCATAGATGTGGCCCCACCCATTGCCATCCCTCCACCAAAACCTCATCCCCCCCTTCCCCTTCCTTGGCCCTTTCCCCATAGTGCTATAGTTGGGTTCTAGCCTTCATGTGAAAGCTATAATTTAGCTTCATAGTAGGGCTGAGTACATTGGATACTTTTTCTTCCATTCCTGAGATACTTTGCTAAGAAGAATATGTTCCAGTTCCATCCATGTAAACATGAAAGAGGTAAAGTCTCCATCT
>CAUYPK010125482.1:0-38657 GCA_963574355.1 Loris lydekkerianus | reverse complement strand
TATAACCCAGTTATAATCTAAGAATATGGGGAATGGTGAGAGGGAGCCGAGGGAGGTGGGAGGATGGACGGAGGGAGGGTGGTAGGTGGGATTACACCTGTGGTGCATCTTACAAGGGTACATGTGAAACTTAGTAAATGTAGAATATAATTGTCTTAACACAATAACTAAGAAAATGCCAGGAAGGCTATATTAACTAGTATGATGAAAATGTGTCAAACTGTTTATAAAACCAATGTATGGTGCCCCATGATCGCATTAATGTATACAGCTATGATTTAATAATAATAAAAATATATATAATAAAAAAAAGAAAAGGCATTTCCAGGATTTTTGAGGGCTGTGTTTTTGACTGCAATGAATTTTAAGTGAAGATGGCTCCCCTGAGGTCCTTTCAAGGACCACAGTGGTACCTATTAACCCCTATTCCCTGGTTCCCCCCAGGGCCATTGCAGGTTACATGTTCACAGGAATTTTGCTCTACTGTTTGAAAAACAGAATGTCACCACCTGTTTGAAAGCTAGCCTACTCAGAATTGAGTGAAATCCTTTTGTGGGGCCTTCGAGGGCACTGGGGAGCATGCTCTGCCTAGCTACCTCTTTTCCCTAACCTTCTTCCCCCAACCCCGCTCATACTCTGGGTTCTGGATGCCTCATTTTCCCTCCAGTTCCCAGCTCCAAACCTTTGCTTCCTCTCCTCTCCTCTTCTGCTAAATATCTCCTCATCTTTCAGGTCTCAGGTGAGATGTCACCTCCTCTAAGAAACCTTTGGTTCCCAAAGTCTGGGCTACATCCTTCAGTCCTCCCAGAGTCCCCAAACTTCCAGTGAGCACAGCACCAAGCACTCGTGGTTGAGTTACCCCACCCCCTCCTATGGGGGTCCCCTTAGAGCAGAGGGGGCTCACTTCCCTCTGGAACCCATCTTAGAGCATTTGACAGGTCAGTGGTGGAGCAAAGAATTGACATTTGGAGCCTCGGTGACATGGTGGCACTGGTGAGAGCAGCTCTCCCTGCTACATTCCTTTCCCCTTTCAGCGGGTTCTGACTGCTTTCCCTGACAAATAGACACCAGATCTGCCCACCTCCCTCCACCATCACTGCCACAGATTGAGGCACCACCCCAGTCTTGGGCTTTAACCATAGCAACAACCACCTCAGTCATTTCTTTTCTTGCTTCTACCCTGACCCTTATAATCGACCCTAAACATAGCAGCCAGAGGAGTATTTTAAAATTATACACCAGATCACAAATCTCTAATGTTTGAAAATCTTTGATAAAATCCAAGCTTTTACACACTCTCCTGTCTGACTCCATTGACAATTCCAGCTCTTTCACTGCTCCTTAAACACAGCAAGTTCATTCCTGCCTCAGAGCCTTGCCCCTGCTATTCCCTCTGTCTGGAATACTCTTCCCCAGCTCCTCACATGTTTTATTGTTTTCCTCACATGTGCCGTTTCCTGATCTTTTATTTCTTATTCTATGGGAACAGCAGTCTACTGAGTAGGAGCTCACCAAAGATCTAGAAAGTGGGGGCAGAAGCTCGTTGCAGTGGACCGAGTGGTATGTGCAAGGTGAGGACAAAGAGGGGTCCCCATTGAATTCTGAGCTTGAAGGCAGGGATGCCAAAGGGACCCTACTTCCTGCCAAATCCCACACTATCCCCGAGGTACAACCAGGAAGGACCATCCCTGAAGCACATGGGAACTCTGCCCTGGCATCTGATGGGAAGGAGCCACTAAACTGTGGGTTCTCTCAGTGGTGCCCAAGACACAGTATGGAGCATTTATGAGTGAGTCTCAAAAGGGAGCCCTGGGATCACTTAGGCCCAGACTCACATCCAAATTTTACCACTCACCAACCCTGCTCCTGGGGGAAAGCTCCTTAACCTCTCAGACCCTCAGGGTCCCATTTCTAGGTCAAACAGCCTAGTTCTCATTCTGCCACCCAACACTCCCAGTCATTGTAACGATCAAGGGGAGAAAGGCTGTGAAGGTAGCCTGGATACTTATTGTCCTTTCCAGCTGGGACAATGACCCACAGGGCTGAACTCCCAGATCAGGTGTGCTGAGGCAGGGCAGACCCACCGACCAGTGGCCTAGGCAAGATGAGGCAGGAGACATCTCAGGACTCTGAAGAAGTGTGTGTGTGTGTGTGTAAGAGAGAGAGAGAGAGAGATAGGGGGTGGGGACCAATGACTTCTATCATAAGCCCATCACTACTATTTAAGGATGTTAGACATTCTTCTAAGCATTTGACCTATATCATTTAATTCTCACAGTCATCCACTGAGGCAATTAATGCTTAATTCCTATTTTATTGATAAGAAAACCGAGGCTCTGAAAAGTAAAGGGACTTATCCCCAGAGTTACCTAGCTCCTAAGTGTTCTTGAGCTGGGCTTTACCCAGGGCTACGTGCTGTGTTTTCAATAGCACATGCTAAGCTCCCTGAACTGTCCCCATTTTGCCCATGAAGAGAAGGAGGCCCAGAGAGGTGACTTACCCAAAGTCACACAGGCAGCTAACAGCACAGTCAGGATCAGAATCTAGTCCATCTGCCTCCAAAGCAAATGTTTCCACTACCCCAGCCAAGATCTCCCTCCCTAATCCAGCCAGGACTGACCCCTCACACAGGCACTGGAGCAGAGCAGCCTAGTTCACAGCTGGGCTTGCGGTCCTCCCTCTCCCTCCTCTGGGCCTCCATCTGATGACTGGCAGAGCGGGGTCCTGGGAGCTGAGCAGTGAATCACTGAGGGCAAGCCCGGTTCTGGAGACATGTGCATCCCACAGGGGAATTAGACCTTAACCCAAAGGAATGTGGCTGTGATGGCAGAATTTCAGGCAGCTCAGGGTGGGGGTGGGGGTCCCTCACATTTTACCACCCAGGAAGAATGCTGGCTTCAGAGCCCCTTGGTGAGCGGTAGGTACCCCCCACCCCCACCACAGAAGACAGACAGGCTGCCTAGTACTGTGGGATGGCAGTCCCGCGCTGGGCACGGAAGGGAGGGATGTAGGAAACCTGAATTCAAATCTTGGTCTGCCCCTGACCACCTGTGTGTTCCTGGGCAAGTTCAGGTCTTTATACTGTTGTTTTCCCAGCTGTCAAATGGGAATGCCGGCCTCACCCCTTCGCGGGAAAGATCAGTGCAGAAGGGAGCCCTGGAAACCTCTCCGGGCTGAGGGAGGATCAGCCCCGAGTCTACGCGCGAAGTGGGGGCGGTGGGAGGCGAGAGCTGGTGGGGTCGTCCCTATAGACCAGTCGCAGCCTGGCTCAGCGCTCAGCGCTCGCGAAGGCGCGGGACAGTTGGTTCCCCGAGGGGCTGGCCAGCTTCGCCCGCTGGGCGGCTCCTACCTGCCTCAGCGCAGCCGCAGCTCCTCTCCTGGGCAGCCCCGGCACATTTTGCTCAAACCTAGCCCCAGCTCCCACCCGACGCCAGACCCCGGGGTCACGGCCCGAGGAGGAGCCCGCGGAGCCGGCGGGGCTTCGGCTCCAATTTAAATACCTCTCCGACCGACCCGCCCTACCACGCCCCCCATTGGCGAACGCCGCGGGGTCCTAGCGCCCGGCGCGTGTGACTCGGTTTATCCGGAACTGGGGCGGGTGGGGCGCGGGTATGTGAAGCATCTTCTTCACGCTGGAACCTCGGCACCAAAGGGGCGGAGAGGGGGCCAAGGAGACTGGATGAAGGGCCAGGAGGGAGAGGGGTCGCGAAGGAAGCGCCATGGGAATAAGGCCGGGTGGCCCCCGCACGTGCAACTGGCAGCCTGGGGGGGCCGGGAGGCGGGTTGCTCTCGAAGCCCTAAGTCCGCAGAGGAAATCCGGCCTGGCCCCAATTTCCCAGCTGCCGGCGCCGCTGCACTTACGCGGGGGGCACAGAAGAGGTGAAGGGCCTGAATGCGGAAGGAAATGACCTTTCACTGGCCTTGGGCGGCCACGGAGGGGGTTCCCCCGCACCACAGCCATCCCTTTGTCGCATCCAGGCAGGTCACTTCCCCTCTCTGGATTATGCTGTAGTGTCTAGACCAGTCCTCCTTCATCATCTCCCAGACTCTTACGCAGCCTGTGAAACAGCATCATCAGTCTCCAGTTTTCAGGTGGAGAAACTGAGGCTAAGGGCAGGGGACAATGAATATAAATAAAAACTGATTGTCTGAGACTAGGAAGGCCCCTGTTTATGGTTGGAGAAACAGAGGCTCTGAAAGGTTAAGTGGCATATCCAAAGTCACACAGTTTATAAGATCAGGAATTTGAGCCCAATCTTTCCACAAAGCTGAGTCCAAGCCAATTTGGGCATCATCTTGCCTGAAAGTTTTACGCACTGTGCAAAAATTGGGAGACAGTATTGTCTTTTAATTCAGGGGTTGAAACAGATCTCCCCCAAAGCTGCCTCCCTTCTAGATGCCTTGACCCTACCACATGCTCTGCCCTGCTGTGTATGGACTCCAGGATGGAGGACCCTGGGGAGGGGAGTCATCGCCATTCTTCAGGCTCTAGTTCTAAGAATAAAATGCTCCTCCTCCTCTGTGTTTCTCTCCCCTGGTGCTCAGCAGCCTTGAGAGTGGGGCAGGGTGCTCCATTTTAAAGGCATGAGAATGACCACCCAAGGCTTTATGGCAAATCAGAGTAAAGCTAGGCTTAGACGAGGCTGGATTCCCTGAAGGCTATATGTGCTGTCTTTTCTTCACCCTGTCCAGTCCACAGTGAAGACAGACCTGGACTGTTGGAGTTAACTCAGAGAGGACAAGCAGGTAGCTCAGAACCCTGACCTAGGTAGCCTCAGAGAAAGGAATCAGGAAAGGCTTTCCTAAAGGAGGTCTGAGTTGCATGGAGGGGAGGGGTAGGAGGTGCAGGTACAGAACCACTCAGCAGGGTCTGAAAAAGGATATCTGAACTTCCCCCTTCCCTCTCATCCACATGAGGCTTCAGATCTACGCTTACAGGACTTTAGCATTAACCCCAAGAAGTAGCTAATATCTTCCCCACTTCGCAGACAGAAACACTAAGGTTCCATTTGACCAAATAGAGTATTAGAGCTCAGAGGGGATGTTGGATGGACCAGCCAGGATTTGTGGGTACTCCTGCTGTACCCTGTGGGTTTCCTTTACCAGGTCCTTGTCTAAGGTGCCAAAAGGCCAGGAAAGTGCTTCGCAGCCACCTTGTAGTGCAAGCTGAGCAGAGCATGACTGAATGAGATTCAGGCAGTTCCTGGCCCAGGCTGAGTGAGTGCTGCTTCTTCCCAGGACTGCCGCCAAGCAGAAACCACTGGGCTGGTGGGGCAAGGCGGGCCTGGGGTAGGGTGGGCTGGAGGTGAGTCGCCCATGTCCCACATGCCCCCAGAGGCTGTGGTTGTGGTTGTTTATGGGGTTCTATCTTACTCAGTGCCCATATAGGGCTCCCCAAGAGTTGGAGACAGATGGGCAACCAAGCCTGCCCACCCACTGCAGATGCCTCTGGGGACCAGGTGCTAGAAGCTGGGAACCCCACACACTCAGCACCCCTTCATTCATCTCTACTTCTTCAGCAGCCATGACAGTCATGATGTTGTGTGACTTTCTTTTTTGGGGGGACAGAGTCTTACTTTTTCACTCTTGGTAGAGTGCTGTAGCATCTTAGCTCATAGCAACCTCAAACTCTTGGGTTTCAGCGATTCTCTTGTCTCAGCCCCCTGAGTAGCTGGGACTACAGGCGCCCGCCACAATGCCCAGCTATTTTTAAAGATGGAGTCTCGCTCTGGCTCAGACTAGTCTTGAACTCGTGAGCTCAGGGAATCTACCCTCCTCGGCCTCCCAGAGTGCTTGTTGTATGACTTGCGACAGGTTGCTCAATCTGCAAAATGAGACTAATAACAGCACTTCTTGGATGAAGATCACACGTGCCAACATGTGTAAAGTACCTGGTTGGCAGGTCTGGCCCATGATACTTGCTCAGGGAACATGGCCTCATTCCCTGGTGGGCAGGATAGCTTGTGCATGAAAATATCCAACACCTACCCTGTGGAGTTCCCAGACCAGATGGGAGATGGATGGGAAAACAGAGGATGCCTGAGGTCCAGGCTGAGTCTGAGGAGGAGGGGTGTGTGGGAACTGAGAAGGGTCTGATTTGCCTGGCAGACATGTGGAGGGTACTTTCTTTTTTTCTTTCTTTCTTTTTTTTTTTTCTGTAGAGACAGAGTCGCACCGTACTGCCCTTGGGTAGAGTGCCATGATGTCACACAGCTCACAACAACCTCTAATTCTTGGGCTTACGCCATTCTCTTGCCTCAGCCTCCCGAGCAGCTGGGACTACAGGCCCCCGCCACAATGCCCGGCTATTTTTTTGTTGCAGTTTGGCTGGGGCTGGGTTTGAACCTGCAACCCTCGCCATATGGGGCCAGTGCCCTACTCACTGAGCCACAGGTGCCGCCTGAAGGTACTTTCTTTTAAGGCCACCAAGGCCAGCTTTCTGCCCAGTGTTTCTTAGCAACTGCTCACACACCTCTAGAAGTGGGGAGAACTACTGGACAGTCCATGACCTATAACTTAGACTTCACAGTGGCGCTTTGTATGAAAAGGGTCCATCCCCTGATGTATTTGTCAGTGAACACAAGAGCCACATCTTTTCCTGTGTCCTCAGGACTACCATTCTGAGATGACAACCCTCTTAAGGCCCCAAGTCAGGCTCCAGGCTCCCTGGGTGAGTTTTGCCTCAGGCAAGGTTGAAACCTGAGTGTCCTATGTCAGACCTAATGGCCAAGAAAGGCAATGATGTGCACATCCTGTGTGACCTTGGGTAAGTCACTAAACCTTTCTGAGCCTTTTTTGTTCTCTTCTAAGGGTAGAATCAGATTGAGAAGGACCATGGCATCCTAGACCTCCAATTTATTTTTCATTGCTTTTTTGCAGAACATATACTGTGGGCCAGTCCTTCATCTCATGTGGCAAATCATTGCCTTTGGATAGTCATAGACAGCCTTTGGATTAGATGTCCTTATTCTCAATTACTGACTAGAATTAAGGCTCAGAGAGATTAACTAAGTGGCCAAAGTCACACAGCTTTGGAGCCAGGAAACGAACCCTGGTCTCCTGACTCCCAGGCCAGATCTCAATGCAAAGATGTGGCTGCCCTCATTCCCTGTGCCCAACACCCACATGGGCCCCTGAGAGTCAGGGAGTTCCCCTATTAGGTCTCTGCCTTCTAAGGAAGAACCCTGGGTTCCCCTGATCTTCCCCAGCCGCCCCTCCCTCTCCCTATGGCAAATGGGCTCAGATCATACCAGCTATGGGCCACCTTCTAAAGGGACAGTAGGACATTATAACATATTGGATGATGTATCTCTTGCTGTGAGGAATAGCTGGTCTGTTTAATGGGAATCATAAAGGCTTGCTGGTCCAGGCCTGGGGCCAGGTACTTATTTCCTTCCCATGGCCATTCAACCAGGAGCGCACTCTTGCTGCCCCCTTTCACAGAAGAGGGGCCAAGGTACAGAGGGATTCTGACTTGCAGGTGGTCACACAGCTGATAGGCAGGGCATAGCAGGCACTTCCATCTGAGTCCTCAGGCTCCAAGGCCCTCACACATAGGCAAGGACTTAATTGGCTGGCTTTCTGTTCTCACTGGGGGCACAAATCACCCTTCACTGTGGTGCCTGGAGTTACCAAGGCAAGAAGAGCAGGCATTGGTGAGGGCCCAGGAACCCCTCTTGGCTGCCACATGGGAGGCTCCTGCTTCAGAGCCATATCAGTTACTACTGTGGCTGAAGGGTCTGGAGGCTCCCAGAGGCCCCAGGGGAGGGGTTAGAGAGTTAGGTGAGAGAATTTGAGACTGGGTGAACCAGGCAGGGCAGGATCAGTCTCCACAGCCTGACTATGCTGAGCCGCGGACCGTGAAACCGCAGCGTTCCGCAGCACCCAGGCTGCTGGGAAGCTGAGGCCTGGTACCTTTGAGAGGTGCAGCTTTTTCTTTCTTTTTAACCATTTGAAGGCTAACTCTGATGTACCCTTTTCTTGAGAATCCAGGGTTTATTAGCATGGGTTTTGGTTTTGGTTGTGAGATCACATAGCATCATCTCTAAGATTTCAACAAGAAAACAGAGCCAAGCCCAGGGTGAAGTGGCTATAAACACATGAGCCCCTGAAGCCAGCATTACTGTGAGCAGAGGTGACCAGCCAGCTGTGAGGACCACCCTGCTGCAGGGAGCTGCATAACCTTGGGCTGGTCACTGTCCCCTTGCCAGTGCAGTTTCCTCACGGGTAAAATGGAGACAGGCATCTTGCTAACTTCAGGGGGCCTTCAGGAGACGAGAATACTGTAGAAAGCTGAGTAGTATAAAAATCATCTTTCTCACATGAGGACCTGTGATTCTATGGTTGACTGAAAGAACCTGTTGGTAAAGGGAGCTCCCAGTGGAGGGAGACCAACGACCAGTTGAGTTAGTCCTGGGAGTCCTGGCCTGGGAGGGGAGCTGGGTCAGGGACACCCTAGCCTTGTAGGCTCGGGGGACCCAGGGCAGAGGTTCCCCTGCCCCAGTTCCTCAGGCAGGGCCCTGCTCCCATGTGAGAACGGGCTGAGGCCTAGGCAGCACTCCCATGGGGGCAGACCTGCCTCCAACAGGTCCCTGGAGGCCCCTTCCCAACTTCAGACTAGAATTTCAGGCTCCTCACTGGGCTGGGCTTTCAGTGGACTATAGAGTCTTGTCTTTCTGGGAGTGGCCAAAGCCCCAAGCCAGCTTTCAGGTACCAGGTGATCCCCACAGATAGTAGTCACCTCCTGAAATTTCAGAGAATCCTGTCTGCTAACCTTCCTCCACTTCGAGAAGGATGGAAGATTCTGGGCCCAGAGAGGGTGAAGATGTGGCCTGGGGTCACCCAGTAGGCTGAGAATCTGATCCTCCTCTTCCCACCCCACATTCTTCCCTAGGCCCCACATAGGTTCAGGTAGCAACCTCTTCAGAGGTGTAGCCCAGTTCTTCTCAAACTTTAGTATCAAAATCCCTGAGGGGTTGTCAGAACAGACTACTGAGCTGCCCCCGCCCCCAGAGAGTCTGGTTCAGTAGGTCCAAGGCAGCCTGAGTCTATACCACTAGCAGACTCCTGGTGGAGCTGATGCTGCCAGTCTGTGGACACCTGGCAGAAGCACTGGGACAGGGACCCGGCAGGCTTGGTGGCGAGGCTCAGTGCGAGCCCTGGCCCCGGGCAGGCTGGTGGTGAGGCTCAGTGTGAGCCCTGGCCCTAGGCAGGCTTGGTGACGAGGCTCAGTGTGAGCCCTGGCGCCGGGCAGCCTTGGTGGCGAGGCTCGGTGTGAGCCCTGGCCCCGGGCTTTTACACCCGTGCAGCCTTCATCTATGAAATGGACGTAACAATAACCCCTCCCTCCCTGGGCTACAGAAATGAAGGAATGAAGTATTAACGTTATGGTTAAGGGGATTGTTAATCTTTCTTACCAGGAGCAAATTCAAGTTGGGAAGGGAATAGGCTAGGCCAGGGGGGCTTCTAAAGCTGCTTTCATGTTGTTAGTCCTCACTACACCCAATTAGGTAAATATTATTATTATCATTATTACTATTATTATTCTACTTGTGTTGCAGATCACCCACGAGGAAACCTAGAGATGGAGGTGAAGTAATTAACTTAAACTTGCACGGCCAGGACAGATGAGGCCAGGCAGCAGGACTCCTGTGCCTCCTCACTTGTACTCCAATGTATTGCCACCCAAAAGAGCATTAATCAGCCCAAAGAGCAAAGAATCTAAACTCATAGGTGGGGGAGGTGGGGCCTGAGGAGGGCAGAGTGGAGGAAGAAGCAGGCTGGCTTCAGAGAGAGACCCACCTATGTTCCCATCCTCACTGGGCTGCTCACCCAACTTTGTGTGACTTTGGGCTGGCAGCCTCACCTCTGGGAACTCAGTAAGTGGGGGCAGCGATGGATGATGAATGGTGGGAGTCATTTGAAAAGTGAGCTTTCTGAGGCCGCCACTCACTAGTTGATGGGATCACTTGTGGTGATCCTGGTGATCCCTGGCTAGGTCAGGATTTGCAGTTTTTGACAGCCACTCTCTTCCTTTTCGGGGAAGCTGAGTCTCTGCAGGGGTAATAGCTAGCTCAAGGTCATGTAGCCAGGAGCTGGTAAGGTGGGGACTGCCCTTTCTTCTGTTCTGGGCTGTCACCCCTACTCCTGTTACATTCTTCCACCTGTTGATGGGAGCCACATGTGGGCCCCTGACAGAGTGCATCTGCAAAAGCTCCCCCCGCCCTTATCCTTCATATCCGCCCTTAGAGGCAACACACGATGCACAGGGCTGTGGCTCATGAAAACAACAAGTATGCTTCAACCTCTCCCAAAAATCTCAATTCACAAACATTTCAGAGTCACCCTCACAAGTCACACAGTCATCACACATAGATATACACGCACCCTGCACAAATTGAACTCTCAGATATGCCCCACACATGAGAAACACATCACAGACATATACACATGACATATACATCCCCCACAAACACCGCACTCACAAACACCCCCACATACCACACACAAACACTGCTCACAGCCTGTATATGTCTGTCTTCCTGTAGGGAAGACTTAAAATACCTGTGCTCCCCCAGCCCAGAGGCTCACGCAGCACACGTGGAACATGGATGACCTTGTTTGTGTGCACACACATGCCCGTACACAGACACGCAAGCACACACACACACACGCATACTCATGGGTACCAGGCTGCTGTCTCACGTTGCTCAGGACTTTGATTCTCTTGGAAGCAGACCACATGCGAGTCAAGTGGCTTCCATTAGGGCTGATTTCTGAGGTGTAAAAACAAAAGCAGGGGAAAGGACAGTTTGGCATAAATAAGTCAGTGAAACTGCCGTGGCCACCCAGGGACCCCATGATTAATCCAGACAGGATGCTGTGAGCTTGGACACTCGGCTGGGGCTGGGGTTTTGGAATGCAGGGCTGTGGATCCTAAGTGGGGGATACCTGTTCCCAAATTCAGCCCCCTTTTTTAGGTTTGGAAGTTTGGAAAGGTGATGTGGCCTTCAGAACTGCTGCTTTCTGCCATCTCCTGGGCTGTGTGACTTCTGGCTGCTTGCCTGCTCTTTCCCCTGCCTTCATAACTGCCCGCCTATCCTCCCGGTGGACAAGCTGTGTTTCCTGCTGACAGGGTGGACGCCTCACTGCCTGCTGCCTAGGGAACCTTCCAGCAACCCCTCTTACTACAAGCTGTCCGCCAGCACAGAATGCCCGCTTTCAAGCACCTTCCAGCCCGCCAGGTCCCCTCCGGCTATGGCCCCTGCTCTCATCTCCTCCTATCTGGACCACATGGGAGCTCTCACTGTCTCCATTTGCCAACACTCCTCCCTGTCTCCAGCTCTTCCTTCCAACAAGCTCATCCATGGCCTCCATGGACGGGCCATGTGACAGCTTCCTTCACAGCTTCACTTTCCTTGGCCACTTGGAATGCCCTCTCCTGGTTCTCTCCTCTCTGGCATCTCCCTCAAGATCCTCTCGAACACCCCTGCTCCTCCTCCCCTCTTTGCCTAATCTCTAAATGTGGAAGCTCCCTGGCGTTTTCTCTTCTGGCCCCCTCCCCAGGACAGCTTCCTGGCCAGGGTCTTCCTTTCCCATTCATTCATCCTCCCTCATCCTCCACGTGGCAGCCAGATGGAGTCTCTCTAAAACACAGGTTTGACCAGGTCACTCTCCTACTTAATAAAAAGGCTTTGATGGCCCTGGGGGTGGGTGGGGGGTGTCCAAGCACATGTCATACTCCCCATTTTCCTGTCTCTTCCACTACTCATAGGGGCCAAATTCTATATCACGCACCCACATACATCCTCTGCTGTCTCCTCTCTCCTTTCCTGCTCTCTCCCAGCTGTGCTCAGTTATCTCTGTCAAAGTCCCTCTCCCCTTTCTCGCCCTTTCTCCTTCCTCTACCCTCCCTCTTCCTTCCTTCTTTCTCTCTCTCTCTCTCTCTCTCTCTCTCTCTCTCTCTCTCCCTCTCTCACCTCATTTACACTCACCAAAGGTGAGGGTTGCAGATACTATCTGGTGGGGTTCCAAGCCAATTAAAAAAAAAAAAAAAAAGCTGAGCCCACTAGCTGAAGAGGCTCTTCATTTCTGAGGCCAAGAGGCCAAGAGAAGAGTAACAGTGACAAGGTGGAAATGAGAAGACAGTCTTTCCTTGGGCTGCCCCAGGGATCACCTTGAATGCAGCCTGATCAGTGCTAGAGAGGGCCCGGAGCAGCCCTTTCAAGGGCTCTGGATGTCCAGAGTTAAAGGGGTTCCCTGCTGTCTCACTCTCCTATGGCCCCACTTACACTGCAGGTTTTGACCTTGACCTTTGTCCACAACACACTCTGGCATCTGCTTCACCTAGGACCCTGGCCTCACCTGCCTACTCCTCTGAACCCTACCCGAGAACTCACCCATTTCCATTTGCTGGGCCTCATTCTGCAGCTGGTGACCATGTCTGTGTCACCTTTTTAGTGTAGTATGAAGCTATAGCCCATAAGATGGCTAGTGTGGCTAGATAGTGGGGGGAGGGCTTTGGAGTTGAGGGCCAGTTCTGCCACTGGCTTGCTGGGTGATGGTGGACTGCATCCTAACAGCTTCATTGAAAATACAGAAAGAATAAGATTTACCTTGCATGATTGTGGTGAGGAGTAAATTGAAGACATCCCATCCATATTCTGATAGTTCCTTCTTTTCAGTGACATAAAGACCCTTCCATAGGCTGCCCATCATGGGGCCTTGAAGACAGTGCCTGGGAAGACTTGGATCAGCCCTTTAAAAAGTCCCTGGGCCTTTGGTTAGTCTTGTAGTTATGCTTTGGTTAACTGCCAATGAACAAGGAAGCCAAGGCTGGGTGCCAGTGGGCTAGAGACAACAGGGGATTTGGGGACAAGGGGTGGCAGGAAGAGGACAGGGAAAGGTGAGGCAGCTACCAGGGAGAGCTCTGGGATGGAGAATTGAGGTTTATGGGAATTTGTGAAGTTGGGCTGCATGGTGAGCTGTGAAGTCCCTTCTCTATTCCCAGGAAGTCCTCACCAACTCTCCATTTCTCACTGGGGAGTTGGAACGGGTTTTAGGTCTGTATCAAAGTACAGAGTGTGGGTTCAAGATAGACACATAGGGAGAACAGAACTGCCCTGTGGCCAGCTGTCCCTGGCCTATGTGCGTAGAAATAATTCTACAAATATGCTGAGTGGGTACAGTGATGGTTCTCAAGCTGCATGTTGTGTCCAGGATTTTTGCACCTGGACACAGGTGAAGGTTACAGTCTCCAGGCCACTGCTTCCAGGTCTTGGAGGGTTATTATAACCCCCCAGAATACTTGGAATACTTTTTATAATAAAAACCCCCTAGGTTGAAATTGGGGGTCTGAGTAATTAGAGAGGACAAGATGGGCTTGGGGGTGGGGTGGGAGAAGGTTGGGTGGTCAAGGAGATAGTGGGGATGGTCAGTCAGCAGGAGTTCCTTGGTGGAGGCCCTTAACTGCCAGCAGTGGGTACATGCTAGGTAGGAAAGTAGTGAGGTCTGTGCCACAGATAGATGAGGTGGGAATGGAGATAGGGGGCCAGCAAGAAGGCCAGTACCCATGCTGTGGACTGAGACGATGAAGCTGGGACAAAGGCAGAGACCATTATGGTGATTGATTGTGGAGTGAGAAGGGATCCTCACCCCTTTCTAGGCCAGGGGACCCAGCAGAGTGCAGTCAGGGTGCTCTGGGGGTCACCAGAGATGCCCACAAATCAGAGATGCATCTGGGTCTGGAGTTCAGAACGAAGGTCCAAGTCAGTCTGGAAAGAGAACTGCCAACAAGAGCCTCACTCTCCTGTCTGTACATCTGCCTCCCAGGAGAGGGTGGGGCAGGCCCGAGAAGCGGGTATAAGATTATCACTGCTGGTTGGCAGAAAATGTAAGTTTCTAGAGATTGGACAGACCTTTGACACATGCTAACTTGGGCAGGGCCTTTGGATGGAGACAGAACACTGAAACCTGCTCTCTTCTCACAGTTCTTCAGTCAGGAAGATTCCCCAGGCAAGCCTGCCCTGTGAGGTGCCCCATCACTGAGTGTATCCCCACCCACCCTGCCTGCAGGGCAGCCGTGCCCAGGGAGCCTGGTTGCTGCAGGGGCGCATGTTTTCCTCTGGAATGACTTGCCTGCCCCCTAGCGGATTTCTGAAAGTCTCTGGGACTTGTCAGGGAACATGGCAATTTGGTCCAAGCCTGTGCACGTCCCAGTGGGGAGCCTTGAGCAGCAGGAACTTGTTTAAGGATGTCCAGATCAGAAACAGAACAAGAGGTGTCATGGCCAGCCCTCCAGAAGGAGCTCAGACTAGGGCATCCCACAGGCTCGGTGAACTCAGCAACACCACTCGCCAGTGGGTCTCCTCTCGGAGTTTTATCAGTGCTGGGCAGGATGGCCCAGGGCACAGGAGCCAAAGAAGAAGGGAGAGTTTTAGGCAAAGCTTTCTCGAGGAGGCACAGAGGAGGAGATAGGTTTGGAGAGGAGGGGAAATGGGGGGCATAAAAGAACATTCAGACAGGTGCAGGGGCTAGTAGTGACAGCGTCCATGGTGGCACGAGGGACGTGGTAAGGAGAGACAGAGCATCAAGGGAAGCCCCGGCCGACACATTGCCTGTGTCTGTTGTGTGAGATCCCAACTAAGCACTAAATCAACCAAGCCCAGGTGAGGAAGTCAGGAGGAGACACTAGGCAGGTGACCTCAGGAGCTGGCATTGCAGGAGGATGATGGCTCATTAGAAGCCTTTGGGCTACTCAGTTCTTTAATTTGTTCATCCATCAATTCAACCTCCTAGTACACACCTCAAGCTGGGCGCTGGGCTAAAAGAATAAGGTAGATACCGTTGCTGTTGTCAAGAGAGGACCAGGCATGGGAAGTACTAATTCTACACACAGGAGGTTTGGGAAAGGGTTTTGAGGAAGGTGGCATTTTAGATGAAGGATGTGTATGTGTTTGTCAGGTGCTGAAAAAAAGATAAGATTATCTAGGTAGGCAAAACAGCAATAGCAAAGGTGTGGCGTCATGAGGGGTTTGTCTCCATGGCCAAAGAATTGGGTGTGCAGGGGAAAGAGGAGGTGGGGCAGAGCCTGTAGGGCCTTGAATGCCAGGTTAAAGTGTTTGGACTTTTCTAAGGAGTCCGTCCCAAGCTGTGCCCACCTGAAGAACCTGCAACCAAACAATTCCATATTACATAGCTCTGCAAGAACCTTCTGGAAATTCCTGATCCTGTCTGTCATAGTGAGAGCACAATCCCCTAGAAAAGCCAGGAATATCTCATTGCTGGGAATCAACCCCAAGGGACAGGAGGATGACCCTAGGCTGCTGGGGGGATGTTAGGGGGACTTCCTGAGCACTGACTCATCATGAAAGTTATGACTTGGGGCTCCACCTCTGGGGTCCCACCTGGCGCAAGCACAGAAGCTCATGCAAATGCTGGGCTGGCTTCTCGCAAGAGCTGCCAGCCCAGCTTGGGCCTTGGGCTGGGGCATGGTGCAGGACCCAGCTGGGCACTGGCCTTCCTCCTTCGTCTCCGGCTGATAAAGGAAGGTTGGGGAGAGGTAAGGACCTGGTGTGTTGGGCCTAGTTAAAAGCAGTGTTTCAGCTTTGGAGCCCCCAAGTCCAGCAGGGTTTGAACAGGAGCCTCTGAGCTCAGAGCTGACTCAGCCCCTCTCAGCGTGGACAACTCAGAGGATGGGCAGAGGGGCAGGAGCTTCTCCCTCGTACTGTCATTCTGGAGGGCCCCTGAGCAAGAAGACCCGTGGCTGGATCCAGGCACGCCCTGACAAACACACACAAGCTTGGACACACATGACACACATTTTATGCTCAGATACAAGCTGATGTGCCATTGCCCCAGACTTTGGCATCCAAAAAGACATACTTGGACACATAATGTGCACAGTTAAAGCTGCATACCCACAGATGTACCAAGCCAACATTGCACAAGTGCAGATGTGTACACACAGACACACAAATACATGTTTACACAAACAGCACACACACACACACACACACACACATATCCACAGATAAGCACATACATGCAGACACAGACACAGTGACTACATGTCCATAGGCATAGGCTCAGGTTCACTATCACTTGCCTGCTAAGGGCCCTTTGAGCTCTGACATACACGTCAATGTACACAAGGTTATGCAGGTCTGTTCACACACACACACACATGCACCCTAAGTCATGTCTGTACCACACCCTTCTGCAGCCAGATCTAACAGTGCCCTGTGAGGCAGGTGGGGCAGGGGCCTGGTCTCTGTCTTGCAGTGAGGAACAGAAGGCCTCAAGACACCACTGTCCAGTCCAGGTCACACATCTGATGGTGGGTATCTTAGCTCAGGCTGCTGTGACAGAATATCACAGATTGGAGGGCTTAAACAATGGACATATATTTCTCATATTTTGAAGATTAGAGCTCTCAGATCAGGGCACCAGCAGGGTAAGTCCTGATGAGGCCACTCTTCCTGCTTCACAGAGGGCCATCTTCTGGCTGGGACCTCTCACGGTGGTTGGAACCAGATAGTTCTCTGGCTTCTGCATGAGGACAGGAAAGGTACTCCCAGGAGCCCCACCTTTGTAACTTAATCACCTCCCAAAGGGCCCACGTCCTAATACTGTCACATTGAGATTGGGATTTCAACGTAGGATATCAGAGGACACAAACCTCCAGTCCCTGGCCACAGGAAAGCTGAATCCTGGTGCCATTTTCCCACCATGCCAGGGTGCCATTTGCCCAGACGTGTGCTGTGGATGTTCATGGAGACGCACAGCTGTGCACAGAGGGGCCTCCTTGGCCACGTACTCTAAATGCTCATTTCACAGGTGAAGAAATTGAGACCCCAAGAGAAATCCCACAGGCCTAAGGGGGGCTGCCAGAGGCTTTGTGGAGGAACCAGGGCTACACTTCTGCCCCCATCCCCCTCCACGGCTGGGCCACACACAGAGAGATGTGATCACACGCACATTCACAGGCACCCATGTTCAGATCCTCCCTACGGAACACACCTGTGTGGCCAATTGTGTCTCCACAGTCCTCTGGTTTCATTCTCATGACAGTATGTGAGGCAAGAATGACTGGCCCCATTTTGCATTTGAGGAAATTGAGGCATAAAAAGATTAGGCCCTAAGTTGTGCAGGTTGGAACAGTCAGTGGCATCTCCCAAAGCCACATCTACACACATGCTCCACATCCTCCACCTGCCTCTTCTCTCTCACACACATGCACACACACAAGCTTCCAGGCCTCTGTGGGCACAACAGCCTCCAGTTACATTTTCCCAAGGACTCCAGTTCAAAGTGTGTGTCAGCTTCCCTTCCCAAGGGGTCTTTTGAAGAAGGATGAGTTTGTTTTGGGCTTAACCTGCCCCCTGGCCCCAGCTCTCTCCCTGCAGCTGGGGAAATGAATTCCCTGTGTGCCTGATCTTGCTTGTTCTAAAATCACCCACAGGGACTGAGTACTCTTTGATGCCGGAAGCCAATTTAAGGAGTTGGCTCTGTTTTTTGTTTGTTTGTTTGTTTTTGGTAATACCGGAGTCTCATTTTTCTGAGAACCAAGGAATTCTCACTTTCATCTCCTCCAGCCCCCAAGGCCTGGACTCCCAATACAGTGCTCAGAGACACTGGAAAGCCTGGCCTACCTTGGGGAGGAGAGACAGGAAGGAGGCAGCCCACCCTGAGCACCTCCTGCCAGCCAAGCTGTGTTAGGAACTCTTTGAATCCTTCCCATGACAAAACATCTCTGAGAAGAGATGCGATGCAAGTAGGTGACCTAGTGCCCTGGGCTGCCTGGCTTCAGTTCTTCGTCCCAGTCTTCCTCCTGCTTGGGGCAGCAGTGCCAGGTGGAAAGTGATCTCTCTCCAGGCCTTGGGCATTGCTGCTGTGTGATGGGAACAATGCTCCTTGATGTGAGGAATCATGAGCTCCCATAATAATAAGCGCTCTGCATATGACTTGTCAAGCACAAAGTGCTGCAGAAAGGAAAGGAATATTTCTATTTTTATTATTTTTGTGTCAAGAGGGAAGTTTTGTCCTAGGATTCATATAGAAATGCATCAATTAATATCGCTCCAGGGTACTTATTAATGAGCACCGGTTGGTTACCAGGGAGCTCTGCAAGGAATTCTTTAAAGGAAGTGGCTTAGGGAGGGGTGTAGACGTGTCCATGTGCAAGACTCTACAGCACTTGCTCCGTCTGTTCCGCTCCTTAAGATGGGGCCCACGCCTTCCCTGAGCTCTGGGTCCCAGCCATGTCTTGGCGGGCTTTGACAAAGGCTGCCTAGATTTCTTGGTTTATGAGGTCCTGCCATGGTTCTCTAGGGGAAAAGGAGAGATAAGAATCACATAGAGCAGCCACTCAGAATAGGAGTCGCGGACACTGAAAGCTCCACACTGCTGACGAGCAGCTCCTTCTGCTTCCTTTGTTTCCCTGCTCCCTGTGGCAGCCCTGCCATCCTCCCCACCTTTGCACTTTAAGGAACTGAGGCTCAGAAAGGTGGCACTCCTATTTTCCAAGGCTAGACAGCTGCTGACACATCTCCAGTGGCCTCTGGGAGATGGGGCCCAGCCAAGCTCTGTGCTCTACACAGGACATGAACTCAGGAGGCTACGAGGCCATGGGGAGAGGTGCTCTGTGACTCTCAGGGTTTTATACAAATCCAGGGGACCCTGAACTCCCACCTGCACACATTTTCATTTCCTCATTTACTGCCCACAGGTGCCAGGAGCAGCATGGAGCCAGCTCATCGCCTTTACAGGGAGAAGGAAGCAAGGCTCCTAGTGGTGGCCAGGGCCTCACAGCAACCTGGTGGAGGACTCTTCGGTACCTGTTGGGCAGGGTCAGAGGGAACAGAAGGGACTACTCTGTGGAATGTAGCCATGATGAGTGACAAGAAGTGCTTCTGTGAACACAGAAGCTACACCAAAACAGGGCTGGGGGGAGGGGGTTTTGGCCCCTCCCCAGTCTCCACTGGTCTCCAAACAGCCCCAAGTAGAAAGATAAATAACTTCTGCTGATATAGAAAATATATAATGTGAGGATAAAAGCATCTTTAGAAAACTTGGCTTTAAAAAAATACAAACCAGGTTATAACATACAAGGTAGGCAAAAATTTAGCAACTGCTTTATAAATGCAGCTCAAAGTTTCCATCCAACTGATGCCCTAAGCTCCTCCTGCAGAGATCTGTGTCTGTGTCTCTGTGACCTCAACTCCAGTCGAGTGGAGGGGCACATGGTACTGTTTCCAGCCCATGACAAGGGCAGTGTGCATGTACCCTCTGAGCTCATGTGCAGGCTTTGAGGACAGTCTCATTGCAACTAATCTCTGCTCTCCTCCCTCCCTGAGCCAAGAATATGAAAACATTTCTGGCACTTTCTAAAGTTTCAGGAATGGAAAAGTCATCAGCTGAGGGAGGTTGTGATGATAATTGGCTGCCAGGCCTGCCAGTTCCCAGTCCCAGAATGTGGTGAGCCAGGGGAGGTCTGGGAGCTGGGCTTCCCAGGAATGCCTTCAGGTACAGAGCTGGACAGAGGACATGACAGTGGGGTGGCTGGTGCATGGGAGCCTGAAGAGGTCACATTCTCTGCTTGCCGGACACCTGTGGACAGATGTGCAGGTGCATCGGCTGTCCAGGATCTCGGGAGACTTGCATGGGCAGGGAACGTTCCATCAACAGGTGAACAAGGAACGGCAGTGGTAACAAGCGCTGTGGGGACTGCCACGCTGGCAGTGTTTGAACTGAGACTGGCACAATAGGAAGGGGCAGGGCATTCCAGGGCAGAGCGAGGCCCCTGGGGGGGAAGAGCCCGTGTGCTTTATGAGATAAGTGAGGAGGCCCATAAGCTGGTGGGAAGCAGTGGGAGGTGGCATGGGCGACCAAGCCAAGGGGTAGGTACTGGCTGGAGACTCGGGAAAGAATTTTAGCTTTAGCTCAGGGTGATAGGACAGCCCAGAGGGAACTTTCATACTGATTTATGCTTTGAAGAGATCACTGTGCAATAGAATGGAAGGGCCTGAGTGGATGAGGGGAAATTGGCTGGGACCCCCTGCAGCAAGGTCTTTGGGAGGCAGGGACTGGGGTGGAGGTGTGGGGGTGGAGAAGCCAGCCAGAGGAAGGGCATTTGATGGAGGCAGAGCACGTGTGTGCAGGATCTGAGCCCCTGGCCTAAGTGGGTGCAGAGACTCTCCCCTGCCTGCCTGGAGGTTCCTGAAGTTTCAGACTTGCTGGCAGATTAGAGACAAGGCGGGTGTCATGAAGAGACTAGGACTGGATCGGGCATTCTGGCCAAAGCCAGTAAGAGTGTCCAGAGAAAGGAACTGGAGGACTGGTGTCCAGGGCAGGTGGCCCTTTCAGGTCTGCAGTGCTGTGGGAGAGCCAGGAGGACCAGTTTGGAGCACAGAGGGGGTTAGCCTGGGCAGTTAGGGGAGGGGAGGATGAAAGCCTAGCACTCAGGGGGGCAGAAGAGGGGCGGGGGGAGGGGAGGCGGGGAGCCCCAGGAGGCTGATCTGGGAGGAGGCTGGGAAGAGCGAGTTTCTAGGAGAGCAGAAGGGGATGTGCTGCTGGGTAGGCAGGCTGAGAACTAAAACTGCTCACAGAGCCAGTGACATTGGGGATGTCATGGGTGATCTTCAGAAGAGCCTACCGGCTAGGCGGGAGTGATGGAGTCAGACTATGGGGCTGGGACAGAGTGAGAGGTGAGGAAGTAAGATTCATGTCAGCAGACCTGAGAAGCTGAGGAGGGCTTGTTCTTCAGGACAGCAGGAGGTGAGTAGAGAGAGGCTGGAGGAGGGGACCTCTATGTAAGGGACAGGATGAAAGGGCCGCAGTGCCTTCTACTGGGGGTGCGCTGGGCCAGACGGGGTGGCTAGGACATAGAGAAGAGAACAGGACTCCAACACAGGCGTCAGAGGGACCCTCAGGAACCGAGCCCAGAGGTCACACCCCTAGGCCAAGCTCTGTCCTCCCACCACGCCACCTGCCCCTGGGCTGTCCATGCAATGACTCTGCAGAGGGGAAGGGCCCAGGGCTGTGGAGGCCTTTCCATGAGCAGGATCTGGTTCTGCACCTGGGAGACTGGTATGTCCTGTGAAAAGGCTGTGTTGGGGTGTTCTCTCATCCTGTGTGTGTCTGCTCTTCCACTCACCACTTCCTTCCTTGCTGAGAGCCTCTCTGATCCCCACTGTGTATATGGGTGTGGGGCTTCAGAGATGACCACGGTAAACCCCTAAGGCACGCTCTGCCTCGGCCCCCTGTCTCCGTCAGTCCTGTCTGTCGGGTGGATGCTAGCCTGGGCTGCTTCAAGCCTAATCTTTTCCCAGGATCCCATAAGTGTCCCACACATTTTTTGTCTTTGAGAAATGGGAAGGGGAGGGCTTGGGTTGGGGGCCATCCTGGAAGTGCTGGGCGGAGCCAGGTGGAAGTTCTGATGAAGGAAAAACTCTGGGCAGGGAGACAACAAGCCTGAGTTCCAGCTCTGATGTGGTCATGCTGGAGCACCCAGGCAGGCCCTGCCCCAACCCCCAGGCACAGCCTCCTACTGGTGGAATGAGCTCGTTGGCCTCTGTGGTCCCTGGGACCCTCTTGGCAATCAACAACACCCGGGTCCCTTGCCCTCCAGCCCTCTGTAGATGGCCCACTGATGGCATAGAAGAGAGGGAGGAGCAGCAAGTTCGAGTGAGGAGCACTCAGAAAGGGCAAGTTGCTCCTTTCTACAAACCCATCATGTGGCTCCAAGTGACAGACAAGGGCTTCTAAAGAAAAGGACAGAGGAAAGGGCCAAACTACCAGGCAGGCACAGTCTCTCTGAGAATCTGCTTCACATGGCCCCTAAAACATGGGTGCCCTTTTGATCTAAAAATTCTTCATCTGTGGAAATAGTCTGAATAGCAACAGATGCGTTACCTACAGTCAGCTCAGAACAGAGAGATTCCACGCACTCAGCATAAGAGACGGGTGTTGCAAATCCTGGCATGCCCACATGTGATCCTGATGCGGTCACTACGAGTATGTTTATAAAGTACTCTCAACAATACAGCAAGGGGCTCAGGACAGGGGGCTGAGAACACAGATCAGGATGGGAGATCGCCTAGGTGGCATGACCTCACGCATACCAGACACATCCAAAGCAGGTTGGCAGGAGTTACGCTGTGCACTAACTACCAGTGGCTGTCTCCCAGGAGGGAAAAGATGCTAACTATTGAACATTTGAAGAATTCTGTATTTCTCAAGTTTTCTGTACCTGGTAGGTGAAATAATCAGAAAAATAAAAAATACCCAGTTTAAAATAAAAGAATCCAAGCTTTCTGCAAAATCCCTCTTACCCAGGTTTGATGTCCGGAGGTGTGGGGAGGAGTTTGGGGAAGCCTGCCTTCCCCACCAGCCAGTAGGTCTCTTCTATGTCCTTCCCCTGAAAGAGAGAGAAAAGGTGACGGGCAAGGCCCCTCCCTGCCCAAACCTTCTCAAGCTGAAAGGCAAGGGCAGAGTGGTTCCAACAGCTCCATAGAGAGCAGCCTGGAGCCCCGAGGTCTAAGTCTAACCCATGCCCCTTCCTAGCTGTGTGACTTTGGCCAATGCACTTTACTTCTCCAGGACCTCTTAAAGTTGTTAGAAGGATTAAATAAGTTAAATTTATCTGTTAGAGACATAAATAAGACATCATGAACTCTATGACTGCAGGTCTAGAATGCCAAGATTCCAGGATTCTATCATCTGTGGTTCTCTCTAGCTTCACCCCTGAAGGGGTTGGCGGGCTTCCCGGGATAGGAGTGCAGCTGCCTGAAGGTTAGGAGTGAGGGGCACAAGGGGCTCTGGGGTCAGGGCTGGCTGGTCTGGAGGCTCCGTGCCTCACCTGGACCAAGGGTCTATGGGATGGATATATTCCCTTGGAGCCCCAGGCCTGAAGAACCTGAGGCTGGTGTGCTTCCCTCCACACAGCTCTGTGCAGCCCTTTCTGCCATCAGAGTTCTCTATTCCTCAGGACATCCAGTGCCTATCCCCTGCAAACAGGACACACCTATCTTGACTTATTCCAGCTCACTCTCCCTAACCCCAGCTGCCCAGTGCAAAGGATTCCACGTATGATGATCTCCACAGGCTGTGTGGCCAAGGACAAGTTGCTGGCCCTCTCTGTGCTACACCCTCTTGCTTTAACATTCCACAGTGTAATGAAGTGAGTCCTAGGAAGTACCCAGTTTCTGGGGCCGAATCAGCCTTGGGCCTGTAAACTAGGCTTCTCCAGTCTCCCTACCAGGCCTGGGTCTAGCTGAGGAACTGGAGGAATAAGAAGTGAGATAGAAGAAAAAAAAAAAAAATCATTCATTGGGATATTGTACCGTTGCCTCTGTCAAGTGTCAGCATGAAAAGGAATGCAGCAGTTATAGACCTTTCTCTGCCTTAGGGGTGCTCGTGGAAAAGTACAACCCTACATCACACAATAACAGCAGAGGGCTGGTTATGGGACTGGTGAACACACAGAGAAGCATGACAGTCACTGTTGGAGGGATATTCCTGGTTAGGACAGGCTTCGATAGGAGGTGATATCTGAACTAGGGTTCTGAGGGATGAGTAGGAGTCCAACAGTGCTATGAAGAAGGCACAGAAGGCTTTGCTATGTAACTTTGACAAGTCACTTTGCTTCTCTAATTGAATTTCTTTAACTATAAAATGATACTATAACAATGATACTCATTGTTCCCATTTTATAGTTAAAGAAATATGTTGATACGTGTTGAGCATCAATAAAAGTGCCCTTCCTGTCCCTTCCTTTCACAAAAAGCAAAATAGTTCCCAGGTAGAAATACTTTCTTAATATTTGGGGCACACAGAGGACATGTGTGAGGTGATCAGCTACATCTTCCAGGCAGCCACATCAATCAGAAGACACTTTTTCCTGCTTTCCACAGAAACCAGACTCTTGGGTACTTTTCCCACCAGGAAATTCTCTTACCTTCAGCTCAGTCTGACCTCTGATGTCAATTTTGTAGCCTTCATCAAGGCTGAGCAGTGTCTGGACAGTGCTTCGGCTAGTATGAATTCTGTGTGCTAAGAAGAAAGGTTGTAATCAAGCCACCACCTAGTGCACCACACGCAGTATCTGGTAAAATCATCAAGGGCCTACAGCAGCTAGAGTTTCCAACACACATTATGATTTATGCTGTACCCTTCTTCTGGTCCCCTGTCCCTCTGGATAGTTGGCCATGAAAAGAGACCTCAAGAAAAGCAAATTAAATTGATTGTTAAGAGGAACTCAAGATGAAGCCAGAGCCCCTAGAAATATAATTTCCACTTATAGGGGAATCTGTGAAGGCTGAATCAGAGGAGATAAGCAGTTTTTATTTTTCTTTTAAGAGCAGAACTCTCCAATAGGGCTGCTATGTCCGGTAATGCAGGATGTGCCCTGAACAACATTAAGGCAGCACACAACTTATATAACCAGAAGCAAAGGCTGTCAACATTTTCAGTTGCACTAACAAAACCATCAGAGTAGTTCTTGCTGCCCTTATGGGCCAAAAATGTTGGAGATGCATACGATGGTGTTGTTGGGGCTGCCCCAGGGTAGTAGGAGTTGGCATGTGGTCATGAAAAAAACAAAACTTTAAAAGGTCTCGTCCTTGTACAATGCGGAAACTGAGGCCTACAGGAAGAACATTTTGCTCAAGGATACTAAACAGGATAGTGGCAGAACTAGGGAGAGGACTCAGGTTTCCTGTGTCTTGAGTCATTATTTTCTCGGCTAAATCCCTCATGAGATCATCACAACTCTATGGAAAATTAAAAGAACTAACAACATACATCATCTCCTTGCAGTCGCTTTACTGACAACTGGGGTATATTGCCATGAGGTGGCAATTTGGTTACTAAGCAATATTTCAAACAACCAGGCTGCACAGGTTATTGGGATAGAGGCCTCCTTCCCCCAGGCAGAACAGAGGTATGAAATACTCACGCAGCCCTGTGGACTCCATCCGGGATGCAGTGTTGACAGTATCCCCAAAGATGCAATACCGAGGCATCGTGAGACCCACGACCCCAGCTACACAGGGCCCTGAAACACAAATGTGCCCACTGAGCCTCCACAGGTCCCGGACCACAGAGAGGTCCCAATGACAGCCTTATCTCTCCCTACACCCACTGCACATCCTGATGAGAATAATGCTGTCTAAGGTCTCCAACAACATGTAGAGAGGAGATGATGTCTGTGCCAGACTCTGGGCTGGGGTTGAGGGTGGGGGATAGATAAATCAGAGCCAGTCCCTGCTCTTGGGCAGCTCCCACCCTGGTGGGGAAAGATGTGTAAACTTTGAGCAAGGCTATGATGAGGGAAGCATCAGGGATGTGCTGGCCCAGAAAAAGGACCCGTAGCCCACCCCAGGGCTTTTCCTGGAGGAGGTGATACATGGGCTGTGTCTTGAAGGATGACATAATGAGTGGGCAAGGAACAGCAGGTGCAAAGGTACAGAGGCAGAGTGCCTATGGGCTGTGGGAAGCTGCGAGAAGCTGAGTATGGATGGAGGGCCATGCAGGGAGTGACAGGAAATGAGGCTGGAAAGGTTATAAGCAAGGCACCTCGGAGGGATGGGGGGAGTAAGTGTGGACTTTATCCTGCAGGTGAGGGCAGCCACGGAGAAAGGATCATGTGGGGGCATGGGATGGGCATATGATAGACTCTGAGGCCTCCCTGACCCATCTCAGTGAACATTTAGTTGTTTGCATGGCCACAAGATTTCTGTCCTGCCTCTTCCATCAGACTATCAGCTTCTCAGCTGACAGATCATCAGACTATCAACCTCTCAACATGGACTTAACTGACCTTGACAGGTGCAGAGACAAAAAGAAAAGATGCGAATCTTGATTCTTTGATTTACAGCATGTTAGTATCTTAAAAGAATATAAGGAAAAAAGAAACAAACTGTTTTGATGACAGCTTTAGAATATCAGAAATCCAGGAGCACACCTTGGGGGTGTTCCCAGCTGGTGCCCTGATCTGACCCATACCTGAGTGCATGCCAGCTCTGATATGAATGGGGACGTCAGGCGCGTGCCTCATCCGGAAGTTGCCCACAGAGCTAAGGATATCCAGGGCCATATTGGCGATCTCGGCTGCATGCTGGTTCCCACTGCGCTAAGGCAGCCCCGATGCCACCATGTAGGCATCCCCGATGGTCTCCACCTAGAAGTCACAGTCTTCATATTCCAGCATAAGGACATACCCTTCCTGCCTTGTCCCACATGCTGCCACGCAAGGCTGCCTCTCAAAAGCCCAAACTCACCCTGAGGGTCTCCTGCCAGACCTTTAGCGATGATCAGATCTGTATATTTCAGATCACCTTTGTCTGTATTGCAAAGGACCATTTTTTTTCCTCTGACCCCAGGCTATGAGATTCTTTGATTCTTTGATTCTAGAATCTAGAATGAGCTCCAAGCAGCAGACCTGAGTACCCCATCTGCACAAGGTCACAGTGGCAGATCAAGGTGTCACAGTGGCAGATCAAGTGTGCATAAACATTGGACACCTCCTATTTTCCAAACCCTGCTGGTTTTTTAAGGTGTCTTGGAAAGAATGCCAGTTTGGGAATCAGACAGATGTAGGTTCAAACACTGGCTCTGCCACTTACCTTGGCAGACCGTTTTACCTGTGCAATTTCCTCTCATATGGGATGAATGTTAGAGATGAAGTATTTATTTATTTTATTTATTTATTTTTTTTGAGGTGAAGTATTTAAAGAACAAAGCGTACCAATGCCAAATAGAGGCTGCTGTCTCCCCCACACACACCTCATGGTTTGGAGAAGATAGGCTCCCTGTATCTTCTAATTGGAAGGGGCTTAAATGTTCACCCACCCTGTCTCCCCAGCCACGGTGCTGTTCTTGCCTGCTCACATCCCTTGATGAGAAGGTCTCTTGTTGAGGTAACCACTTCTTTCTTTAAGCAACTCTGATTTTCAAAAGTTGAGTTGAGTCGAAACTTGCCTCTCACCTGCTGGTTCCAGCTTTACTTCCTGAACTGATCCACATACATTTCCTAGGCACCCTTTCCTGTTGCTAGTGCCCTGTTCTAGGTTCTGGGGACACCGACGTGAAGGAAGCAACGGCTGGGTCCTGCTCCAGAGACGTGATGCTCTCTGGCCCCACTACCAGCCGGCCAGGTGTGCAGCTGTGATTCAAGGGCAGTGCTCCCACTCTGGGGACCCAGCTCTGCCTTACATGAGTCCCCCACAGTCTAGACTGGGGCAAAGCCAGTAGAAAGCCCTGCGGCAGCCAACACATCTGTACGATATTCTCTGAGCTGATGAAGTTGTAACCCGCCTGACTTTTCTGGAAGGGAAAGTGTAACACAATTAGTGATCACTCCTTCAACCCTACAGACAGAAAGATGACAAGGCACAGGCTTGGAGCTCAGACTCAAAGACGCCTGTCATGGTGGTCTCTCAGCTTCAAGTGAGGATTGTGGCTCCTTTCACAGACAGGAGAACACAGCCAGAGGAGAAGTGAGAACGAAGGTTTCCACAAACAAATGCAGATGTGAATTCTAACTCCACCACTGACTTGCCCAGTGACCTTGGCCGAGTCACATATCCTTTCTGAGCCTGTGTACTCATGTGCACAGTAGGGATAATAATCTATAACCATGAGGAGCACTGAAAGGGTTAAATGAGATACTGTGTGAAAATCCCTGGGTCAAGTTAGCCCCCTGCACATGCTGCACTAATGCCCATGCCTTGCCCCTCTGTGCTTGCAGGGGGAGGCCTCAGCACCTGGGGCTGAATAAATGAATGATATCACTTTCTCTCACCTTTCTTAATCTGCAGAACAATCCTAAAACATAATCACTTTCATTCTTATCGTGACAGAGAACTTGCGGCTCAGAGAGCTGATGTCCCCAGGGCTGCACGGCAGTATGGCCAGGGCAAGGCTCACATTGGGCTGAGTGGCTGGGGTAAGTCCTCCCCTCCCCCAGAGCTCACAGGGGCTCTGCTCTGGTGTTATGTCCATAAAAATGCTCACTCGGCGAGTGCTGGGAGGGAATTGCACACCCCAGAGGAACCAGGAAACGATTGCCTGGCTGCCTTCCAATCCAAACCAGATAAAAGTACAGTAACCAGATCCTGTTGGGGATGGAGGGGAAATCGAGGCGGATGGCGTGAGTGATGAGAGATGTGCTTGCACATCATGAGGAAGGGGCCTCCTGCTTCCCCACATCTGGAGGAGTTGGGGGCCTTGTTTTATTTCATCTCACTCTGTCAGAAAGATGCAGACCTCTTGGCCAGAGTTCAGAGCAGATCAGAAGGCATGATTCAGAGCTGGGAGGGACATATGTGAGAAAAGATTAGCAGAGAAAGAAGGGACAAGGTTGGGGTGACTCAGGGCAGATCAAAGCTGGGGGGCTCAGTGAAAAGAGATGAGAAATCTTTTCCTGGTGCCTATGGGGCCGGGATGGCTCTGGAGACAAGAGGGAAGCTTAAACAATGCCTTGGAAGTACAGGACAGGGTGTGGGTGTGGGTGCCAAGTGGGGACCAGGGGCGGGGGTGGGGGGGCAGCCACACCCTGGGATCTTGGTGGTTCGGGTCAGTGTTGGGCAGTGTGGGGCAGTGCACAGAGCACCTATGGTGGATGTGGCAGGTTCCTGTCCTGGCTCTGTTGCCTACCAGCTGTGTGACCTCAGGCAGGTCACTTTCCTCTCTGGGCTTCAGTGTCTTCCTCTCTCAATCAACATATGTTTCCTGAGGACACTGCAGGCACAGGGGAGCAGTGATTTATGGTGAATCCATAAAGTACTACGTGGGAGGAGTGAGGAGAGCATCAAAGAGGAGCTCCTAACCCTGTCTGGAAGGGTGAGAAGCACAGTCTGAGACAAAAAGATGACAGAGGAGAGCCAGGTGCAGAGGAAGGACAGGGGTGTTCCAGGAGGAGACAGCAGCATGTGTAAGGGCCTGGTGGCTAGAGAGAGCAGCACATGCGTGAGGAATCTGGAGGTCTGCAGGGGTGGGATGGCTGGAGGTGCGGTTGGGGAGGCAGGTGGGGCAGCTCCTGGAGGCCACTGTGAAGCTGCAGCTTGGTCCTGAGGACGTCCACATTATGGGGATGGGGAGCCTCCCTGAAGAGGGGGCTTAGGATCAGAGTACTAATCCGGGCTCAGAGCCTATAGCTCAGTGGCTAGGGCACAAGCCACATACACAAGAGCTGGAGGGTTCAAACCCAGCTTGGACCTGCCAAACAACAATGACAATTACAACAAAAAAATAGCCAGGCATTGTGGCAGGCACCTGTAGTCCTAGCTACTTGGGAGGTTGAGGCAAGAGAATCGCTTAAGCCCAAGAGTTTGAGGTTGCTGTGAGCAGTGACAGCATAGCACTCTACTGAGGGCAACATAGTGAGATTGTCTCAAAAACAAAACAAAACAAAAAAACAAAGAAAGAATACTAATCCAATACTGTGTAACATCTGTTACAGACTAAGTACTCAGTAAGTGTTGATGATTATTGTTGGGATACTATAAATAATGCTATTGGCAGATAGCCTGGCCCCTCAAAGAGTTTGTTCTGTCCTTGGAAACTTCCTTTCTGAGCATCCTTTCCAACCTGACCCCAGTTCTCAGGGCCTCCCCCCACCACCCCACCATCCCACCTCTCAGCTCCTGTCTCCAGTGGAGCCTGGGTATGGCTGCTTCCTGGGACTTCCCTCCCCACCTTCTCCATCACATCTGAAGCCACCCCCAGGTCCCAGCTCCTGGATGAGATTAGGAACAGGGTGGGGAAGGTGGGGAAGGTCTCTGCACCAGGGCAGAGCTGAGGAATAGAGGGTAGGGGACAACTCCCCTCACAATCTCATAGTTTACACACACTTCTACTTGGTAGATAGGACCTCCCATCTTCTGTGCACCTGCCATGACTGTGATCATTAGTCCTATCCACCATCAAGGAAAAAGAGGCCCAGAGAGAAGCCATTAGCCCAAAGCCACAGAGAAGCTGGTAGCCAGACTGGGACTCAAATCCAAGACTTAGAGGTGCATAGGGAGGGTTTGGGTGGCTCTGCTGAGGCCCCTGATTGCCCTCTCCAATGCTCCTCCCTACTCGCATTGCTGGCCTACTTTATGCCCATCATCCCAGCCCATTCAGTGTCCCCACAATCACCAGGCTCTCTCAAGCCTCAGGCTTTAGCACATTATTCCCCCATTTCCTGCCAGAGCTGCCATGCCCAGAGTGGATAATGCTGAGAAGATGGCACCTCTTCCAAGAAGCCTTCCTTGCTGTACACCTCTACCCCTAGCAAGGTTGGGGCCCTCTCTGCCTTCTCTTCCTCCCCACATCATCACTTTCACTGCTGGTCATCATCTTGTACAAACAGGACTGAAAGCCCCTTGAGGGTACGGACAGGAGCTGAGTCCCCTGCCCATGCTAGACAGGGGTGGATGCAGGAGAGCCTCCCAATATAAACATTAAAGGGATGGGTAGATGGACAATGAGCTAATGAATACTGTGGTCAGGGCCCATGTTTTCTACCCCTCTCTATCCACCACACTGCAATGTGGCTCTGAAGCTTCTCCCATCAAAAAGTAGAGTTTGTTTCCTCACCTCTTGAATTTAGGCTGGTCTTTTGCTTTGACTAATAAAATACAATGAAATTGTACAAAAATTGCAATGAATTGCAATGAAAAATACAGAAATTGCAATGTGCCTGATTCCAGGTTACATCTGGAGAGGCTTGTGTACTCTCTCTCAGAACCCTGCCTACACCATGGAAGCAATCCCAGATTAGCCTGCTGAATGATGATAGACACCATCGACCAGTACTGAGTTCTCCCACCTAAGCCTCCAGAAATGTGAGAGAATCCTAAGATCAGCAGAGCTGCCCACCTTACCCACACCTGACCACAGACATATGAGTGGGTCCAGATGAACCTTCCAGGTGACCCATAAGCTTGTGAGCAATAATAAATTGTTATCATTTTATACTACCAGGTTAGTGGGTTATTTGTTACACACCAGTAGGTAACCGATACAAACATATAAATAAGTGAATGGAAGTAAATGTATAAGATAGACACAGTAGTGAAGTTGGTGAGGAATGCCAGCCTCCTAGTATTTTTACCTTATACACATCATGGTTTTTCAAAACAGCATCAAACAGTGTGTAGAGATCATTGAGCAAGCCCACCACCTCAATGGGTTCACTCAGGGCTGAGATGGTAGTTAAACCCACAATGTCACTGAACTATATGGTAACATGATCAAAATACTCTGGCTCCACAGTTGTCCCCATTTTCAGAGCTTCAGCCACAGATCTGAAGGGATGGGAGGGGCTGGAGTCACAAGATGAAAGAACCTCTTTTTTATAGTTTGGGAGGTAGGGAGGGATATTTGGGAGGAAATCCTGGGTTGAGCATCCAGGGATCTGGGTCAGACCTGCTGATGTGCTAGCTGCCCTGCAGTGAATTCATTACTTCCTCTGTAGTGAGATGAGGGCGTTGTGCTCCACTCCCTTCTCCCAAGGTGAGAGAGAAGAAATCCAACACTCATCTGCCCAACCCAGTCCCTCACATAGTGAGGGCTCTATGAAAACGTGTTGGATGAATAAGCACAACTGAAGGAACTGAATTAGTTCATGGAACCCAGATTTGCTGAGCACCCACTATGTTCCTGGTCCCCCTCAGAGCCGAGGCTAGTGGCACACTCCAGTCGTCAGGGCCACTCACCCAGGCAGCATCTGAGAGAGCAGTCTTTCTGTCTTCTGTCTCTCCAGCTCCAGCTCCTCAGTCCGCTCTTGGGTCAAGTCCTCCAGGTTCTGGGAATACTTCTCCAGCATCCGCAGCAAGGAGTCAGCAACACTGATCTTCTTGCCTTGGTTGATGCTTTTGAACTGAAGATGGAAGAAGTGGGTGTTCATCCTTGTGAGGTGGGGCGCCACCCCAATGTTGCAGCTAAGGGGGGGAAGGGGATGTGGAAGGACTTTTCGAAGGATGCTTATGGGCCTCTGTCTGCCTTGCAACCTCTCACTCCCTCGTGACCCTTCCTGATGCCCCCTCTGCCCCCTTCCCCTCACTGAACCTCTCCTTGGCAACTTTCCACTGTGGCCTGGAAGGCAGGAAGGGGTAGCAGGAAGCTGTCACCTAGGGCCTGATGAGTTGGCCCCAGGGCGCCACCAGCTGTCTGGGTCAGTCACACATTCCAGCTGCCATGCAGACTCACAGGTTTGCTTCGCCTCTTCCCACTGTAGTCCCAAAGCAGGCCTGGGGCATCCTAGGGGCCCTCACATCTTCCCTTCACTGACTGAGGAAGTAGCACTGTCTCCAGGGCCACAAATGGCCTCTCTTCTCAGGTGCCAAGAGGCCCGGTGCAGGATGGAGTTCCTAGCGCAGCTCTGCAGTTGGACAAAACTGGGTTTGTCCCTCCTTTCACCATGACACTTTCACACCTCTGCTGGGCAAGTGCCCTACCCTCACCATGCCTCCTTTCTCTCCTGCAAAGCCAAGATAATAGCACTGCTTCTTCAGAGGAGTGTTGTGAGGATCAAATGAAGGAAATGTGGCAACCAGTACAGGGCTTGGCACTCAGAAAGGCCCCTGGCCAAATGTCCCAGGAGCCCATCACCCTGAGAAAGCTCTCCTTAGGGGATGGACTGCTCCCTATCACATGGTGTTCCCAGGTTACAGGGACAGCATGGGTAAAGCAAGCTGAATGAATGGGCCACTTCTCATGAGCACCTGCTCCTCTGAGAGCACTCACCTGAGTGTGAATCTGGTCCAGGCTCGGTCTGTCCTCTGGAGCCTCCTCCCAGCACTGCTTCATCGGCTGGATGCACTCGGGTGGCCCTTGGTAAGGGGACACCAGTGGCTGGCACAAGGGAGGGAAAGATGCCACCTTCTTTATGATTTCTGCAATAAACCCATGTGGCTTGGGTCTAAGGTCCCCAGAGGGCTGGCCAGGGAGGCCAGCAATGCCGCTTTCCTGGGCCTGTCCCAAGGGTGGCCAGATCTGCCACCACCCTTCTATGAGATGGTGGAGAAGATAGGCCTCTCTGGGGCTCAGTCTCCCTATATGTGAAATGAGTTTAATAAACTGCCTTCTCCAGAGGGGTGTGGAGGGAGGAGGTGATGGGCAGCAGGTGCCTGGCACCTAGCAAGCTCTCCCAACCCCCAGGCCCCACAGCACTGCTGGTGCTCTGTTGCCAGCCATGCCCAACAATGGGCCTGAAATCTTGACACTGTGGCTCCTTCCACCAGCCCTACCACCTGTGTGAACTCTCCACAAGTGTGAACAAGATCGCTCACTTACCACTGTCCTCATAATCATCATGGTTATTTCCCCAAAGCAACCTCTGCCACGGATCATCCTGTCCCAACACCAGACCAAGGCAAGTTTACACAGACCAAAGTTCTAGTGCTGGCTTAGCCACTTGCCATGACACTGTGCCTCAGTTTCCCCACCTAAAAACTGATGACTACAACCCCTGCCTTGGGAGGCTGTTGGGGAGCCTGGGGGAGCTGAGAGATTCTAAAATAGACTGGGAGGAGGAAGGGCTGACTCCACACTCAGGCTCTGGGGTCAATGGATTAGAATGGGACTTCTAGATTATCATTTACATTCTATAAAAGTTGCATCACTTTCCGAGCCTCAGTTTTCTCATCTATAAAATGGGCATAATAACATTATTAGCAGATTAATCTCCTCATGAGTGAGGGAGGAGGAAACCCTTGAAGCCAGTGAGGAGAAACTTGTTTCTGGATTTCAGTCCTCCTCCCCATTCCATAGTGGGCCTCCTTACTTGGGAGAGTGCATGAGCCACAGTCCTTCTTTATAGACAGAGAAACTGAGGTTCGTAGGGGTGATGGAGGCACCCAAATACAGCCAGTAAAAGGCAGATGCTAGAATGGAGCCTGGTTTCCACCCAGCCTGCACAATTTCCTCTGCCCAGAGGTTCCCAGCCTGCAGGGATTAGACCCCGAGGGCCTCAGAGAACAGCATCTGGGCAGCTGTTTGCGCTTACAAAGGAGTGTGTGCAGATGGAACTAATAATAAAGCCCATGCTCACATGTACAACTATTTTTCAAAAGTATGCAGATGGCACGGTAATGAATAAAATACAAATCCACTTCAAAGTGTGCTGACTTCAGAGCAAATTTTGTCATTGGGTATTTTCTCAGTCAGCGGATATTAAAAGTCAAATACTATAGTAGCATGTGAGGCTCTAACAGTTTTTGACATTAAAATGGAGTCTGTGTAGGTGAACATGCTGGGACCCTCTGCTCCTCTGCCCCAGGCCAAGGCTGGTCTCAGGCTCCCTCTGTGGTGCCCAACATGCTGTCACACCCAATGTGACACTGATTGATCACCCATGCTGAAGACTGATGGAAGCTGCACATCCAGCTCTGTGGGGCTTGGGGGGTCTGGGGGGCCTGGGGGGTGCTCTGCGATGATTTAAAGAGATCTTAGGGCAAGAACACTGGGCTGGGATCATGGAACTTCCACCTGAATCCCAGTCTCACTGCTTCCCCTCTGAGAAGTCTCTTCCCCTCTGAGCATCACTTAACTCTGAAAACAGGCTGTTGCCCACCTCCCGGGCTTATCAGATGGAATGATGCATAGGAAATGCGTTGGAAACTGCAAAGTGCCCAACACATTAAAGATCAAGAGTCAGGAGAGAACTGGGGCACCCCCACTACACACCCCTGAACCCACCCAGGCAGCCATTTATCCAGCATCACTGTGTGCCAGACACCTTGTCTGAAGCATTTCACCAAATCCCCATAGCTACTCTGGAAGGCACGTACCCCATTTTACAGAGAGAAAATTGAGGCTTAGAGCCTAAAAGAGATTTACTCAAAGTAGTCAGGTGGGTTGGTATGGAGCTTGGCTTAGGGTGGGGTGTCCTCCAAATCCTGTGCCTTTAACCCTGTACTCCTTCAGGCCAGAGAAAGCATACCCAGGGGGCAGCAGGCCCTGGACTGAGCCCATCCAAGGGTGGCTAGAGGGTTCCAGGACTAGGTACCTGCCTGGAGTGGGGCTTGCAGATCCCATCTGGACTGGCCTTCCCTTTCTCAGAGGCAGCTGTGGGGGAGGCAGCTGAGGAGTGTTGAACAAATGGCCTGATAAAGCCCCCTCCTTCTCACCGCTCCACCTCATAAATTTGTGGCCTGGAATGTTCCTTATTCACTGAGCAGTGCTGTAGTGGAGAAAAGAGGTGGGGCTGGGCCTCCTGTAAATTAAAGATGATCTGTCGGAGTGGGAGGGGATGGAGAGCTCGGCTCAGTCACTGTCCTGTACTGTGGGCTGAGGTGCCAGGGTGTCTGGGAGACAAGTGGAAGAGCAGCCTGGGGTACAGGGGCCCTGACAAAGATCACAGAATGGAGGAAACATTTCTGGAGTTGGGCCAGGTACTGGGGCCAGAAAAGAGAAAATATGTACAAGCCAGGTGACAGTGGGGAAGGTAAGAGTGATTATCCTGTACACCCAGAAGTGTGGGAGGGAGATGCTCTTGAAGGAGCCCTGCCTGAGCAGGTGACCAAGCCCCCAGCCTAGCCATATCAGTCATGCGACTGGGCATCTAGCCCATTTTTATTTGATTTCCATTTTAGAGATGAGTAAACTTAAGGCTCAGAGAGGGTAAGGGATTTGTGTAAGGTGAGAGGATTTGTGTAAGTGATACACTGGAGTAGGACTGAGGTCTGTATAGACACAAAATCTGTGCTGGGCTGGTGGTGCATGACCAAAGGCAGACAATGCAGTGACATGGAGGAGGAAGGAAGGGGCTGGGATTTTCACCCAGAAATTGATGTCATTAGCCCCTGGACTGGTCAGCTGCCATTTTGGTGAAGTTGTGGAAATCTACCTGTGCTTTGGACTAGAAATCCTGGAAAACCAGTTTGAATGTCTTTTCCTATATTCCTATGTTTCCTACACTCATTAAGGTGGCTTAACACTGAGAGCCCAGCAAACTAGCAAAATCAGTTCACTTACTTATTAGTTACTGACACTGAGTATTATTGAGAAGAGATATTCTTGGATTAATGGTAATGATAAGTAAGCGAAATAACACAAACATTGCTGGGGAATTCAGGAATGGGCTTACATTGGTATGGATCAGTGGGGTCCATAGGATTAAGTCAAGGAAACCCAGTTCTCATGTGAATCAAATCCAGCCATACTTTAGGTATGTGTGTCTTTGTGGTTATTTTCAGGCCTATATTTCCTGATGACCTCTCCAACCACGCAGAAAGTCCAGCCAGGGCTGGGCCTAAGGGGGAAAGGATCTTGTACCTTCTGCTGACAGTCCTGAGGAGCAGTAGGGCGGGCCTCGAGCCAGCACCTCTTGCAGGATGATGCCAACGCTGAAGATGTCCCCTTTGAGGGTGCCCCGCCTGGGGCCTGCAGGCCCCCACAGCAGCTCAGGAGCCGTCTCAGCAGCTCTGCAATCACAGGGCAGGGCTGCCCCAATGTCACCCACTGACCATGTGGCTGAGCCAGGCACTTCACAGCTGTGGCATCCTAGCCCCTCCCTGAACCCTGGAAGGATGTAGGGGCTTCTATTCTCCCCAATTCACAGGTAAAGAGCCTAAGGTTCATTCAGAGAGGAAGAATGATTGGGTGGATGTATGGATGGATTGACTCAAGGTCACATCACAGAAAATGCTCCCCTGCTTCCCCCGCCTTACCAGAGGCCTCAGAGCCTCCTGGCAGTGCCCTGCCCACCCCTGAGCTGACCTTCTGGGGCTGGCTGGGGTTGGGGAGCCTGCTGAGCATCCAGGAGAGCTGCATAACCATGGTCAGTGACTTTAAGCACAAAGTGGCCGTCCACAACACAGTTTCGGGACTTGAGACGACCATGGGGGAAACATAGATAGTGCAGGTACCGCATGCCCTGGGGTGCACATATGGGGGTCCATTAGGTCTATGCTAAATAAGAGAAGCTCTCAGAATTCCCACAGTCCCCAGGAAGCCCTCCTGCTCACCTCCCCCTGGGCCACACTGTTTAGGTACCCTCAGTTAGACAAAGCAGGAAAGCCCAGATGTGGGAAATCTGAGCCTCTCTGGTCTCCCTGCCCTCACCATTGCCCCCCACAGTTCCAGGTCTGCGGAGGGTTCTCACACAGATCAAATCCAGCAGCAGGGAGGCCTTGAAAGTCCAGTCTAGCCACAGGGCCTCATTCTGTAGCAGGTTCTCCAGGCTGCCCCGGGGGCAGTGCTCTAGAACCAGAGCACTAACCCCAGGGGCCATGAAAAAGCCCAGGCAGGCAGCAATGTTCTCATGCCTCAGCTCCGGCATCTGCTAGGGCAATGGGCACCTTAGCCCTCAGGGTCTTTTGAAAATGGGTGGCTGTATGGATGGATAGGTGGTGTATGGTGGGTGAATGGTGGATGGGGGATGGATGAGTGTGGATAGGTGGGTGGATGGATGGTAGGTGGATGGGTGAGTGGATAGATGGTGGGTTGTGAATAGATGGATGATAGATGGGTGTGGATGAGTGGATGGACAGGTGGTGGATGGAGGGTGGACAGGTGGATGGATAGCAGGTGGATAGATGGGTGGGTAGATGGGTGGATGGATGGTGAGTGGATGAATGGGTGTAGATGGTGGATGGGGGTTGATAAACTGGTGGATAGGTAGATGTTGGATAGACAGATGGAAATATAGTGGATGGATAGATGGTAGATGGAGAGTGGATGGGTGAATGGATAGGAGTATGAGTGAAAGCATGAAGGAATGAGTGAAAGAGGGAGTGACAGCATCGTGGAGGAAGAAGTGAAGTAACTGTGGCCAACTCTACAGAATAAGCATGTGTGCCTGTTTCCTAGTCTAAGTTATGCACTGAAAACAGAATGGATTCTGTCTCCCAAGATGAAGGGATTGAGGAGGACTGAGGAGGAGCAGAAGGGGTTAAGTCTAAGTAGAAAGAAGCCTCTCTGTGGCTGCCCAGCAAGTTAGAAAGCTCAAACCCAACCGGGAACACTAGCATTTGGCAAAGCAAGAAAGACAGAAGCCTTGCCTGGCACAGCCCTTCTCACAAAAACAGTTCAGGGGCAATGAAGTGGGGGGCTATATACTCTTCCCCCTCAGAGATTCACAAGCACGTTAGCATAGTGCTGATTTAGGCTTCATGGGCCATATAGTCTCTGTCACAACCCTTTGCCTCTGCCACTGAGGCATGAAAGCAGCCACAGACAATACATAAAGGAATGAGCATGGCTGTGTTTTAATAAGCCTTTATTTACAAAAGCAGGCAGTGGGCCATAGTTCGCCAGCTTCTGACACCCATTTACCAGTTGAATACCACCAAGTGATCCCCAACCAATATGGAGCAGAATGAAAGACTTGCCCAGCTGAGACCTTGCCAAATTGCTTACAAAATTGTAAGATCTTATAAAATGGTTATTATTTTACTCCATTTGGGGGTAAGTTGTTACACAGAGAAAGATAACCAGAACAACTTATGAAAGGTTCTGAGAAGAACTATGGCCCCCCCTTGCAATGCAAACTTAACGTGACCATACATAGGACATTTTTTTTTTTAATAAAATAAATGTTAAATATTTTTTATTTGACATTTACACATAAACCACACTAAAATGCCTTTCAATAAATAAAAGGCAGCATTTTAGTAGACCCAGGGAAATTATATTGGTGTAATAAAGATCAAAAGTACAAAGTAAAC
>CAUYPK010125480.1:0-10727 GCA_963574355.1 Loris lydekkerianus | reverse complement strand
CGCAAAATCTACAAACACATGAAAAAAAGCTCATCATCCTTAATCATCAGAGAAATGCAAATCAAAACTACTTTGAGATATCACCTAACCCCAGTAAGAGTAGCCCATGTAACAAAATCCCAAAACCAGAAATGTTGGCGTGGATGTGGAGTAAAGGGCACACTTCTACACTGCTGGTGGGAATGCCCACTAATTCGTCCCTTCTGGAAGGATGTTTGGAGAATACTTAGGGACCTAAAAATAGACCTGCCATTCAATCCTATAATTCCTTTAGTAGGTTTATACCCAGAAGACCAAAAGTCACAATATAACAAAGACCTCTGTAACAGAATGTTTATTGCAGCCCAATTCATAATTGCTAAGTCATGGAAGAAGCTTAAGTGCCCATCGACCCACGAATGAATTAGCAAATTGTGGTACATGTATCCCATGGAATACTATGCAGCCTTAAAGAAAGATGGAGACTTTACCTCTTTCATGTTCACATGGATGGAGCTTGAACATATTTTTCTTAGCAAAGTATCTCAGGAATGGAAGAAAAAGTATCCAATGTACTCAGCCCTACTATGAAGCTAAATTATAGCTTTCACATGAAGGCTATAACCCAAATATAGCACAAGACTATGGGGAAAGGGCCAAGAAAGGGGAAGGGAGGCGGAAGGTTTTGGTGGAGAGAGGGTAATGAGTGGGGCCACATCTACGGTGCATCTTAGAATGGGTACAGGCGATTACACTAAGGTACACAGCTATGATTTAACAATAAATAAATAAATAACCCCCCCCCCCCAAAAAAAAAGAACAATACACAAAGCAACTACAACATAAAATCAAAATTCCTCAAAGGCCCCCTGCTCCACCCCTGGTTAGGAGGAGCAGGGGGCCTAAATAACACAGATGGTATCCTTACATAACAGAAACTCCAGGCCTTCCTACATCACATCTACCCACTTTATTAAATACAAGAATAAGAACTTCCACTGACATGAAGTTGTACTGTCTAACAAATGCATAACATTCTTCTCAAACATCTCTGACAAGCAGCTATCCCCTTATTTAATTACCTCCAGTGATAGGAAATGGTGTTGAGCCTTTCAAAAGCCAAAACTGTGGTCTCCATGCCACAGTTCTCAAAAAGGAATCTCAAGAACTCCTTGAGTCAAACTGGAGGTATAGGGAAGGAGAATGTCCTGTTTCCCTTCCTCTCATTTCAATTGAGAAGCTCCCATTTTGACCCCCTATATATGCATTGAGATTCAGTGTAGTTTTTTAAAAGTTTTATGTTTGAGAAAAAGGGGGGGGGGGAGGACAGTTAACAGGTAAATAAACTCAAGTCATAATACTTGCTTACCACCATCTTATGGCTAATAGCTGCAGGGTTAAGACAAAAACCTGGTCTCTTGGCTCCTTCTCTGGTGCTTTCTCTACCACATAACATATAACAGCTTCAGGAGCAAAGTTCAAACTCCCAATAGTGGCACACAGGCCCTACAAGATCTTCAGTGCCACACATTCCAGTCATATTCAAATGTTTATTGAACCAACTCTTGTCAGACAGTTACCTCCCTCCATTCCTTTGTGCATATATTCTTTTAGCCTGAGAAGCCCTTCCTCATATTGTCTGCATCACCACCTCCATATAAAGCCTTTCCTGACCCTCAGGTAAAACTGACCACCTTCTTCTTTGTGCTCTACCTACCTGCAAGGCTTTATGGTACTTGTTTATCTGTTTGTATGTCTGTCTCCTCCACTACTAATTTTATATCATGTTACTGTAATACAGTGCTAATCAGAGGGCAGGTGCTAAATATATTCATCTGGTTTAATCCCCCTTCTGATGCTTGAAAACATCTCTGCAAACTGCCACACATTAACTCGTGTATACATGCATACATTCATTCAAAAACATCTGAGTGTCTACACCAGGGGTCCTCAAACTACGGCCTGTGGGCCAATTGAGGCGGTGTGATTGTATTTGTTCCCGTTTTGTTTTTTTTACTTCAAAATAAGATATGTGCAGTGTGCATAGGAATTTGTCCATAGTTTTTTTTTTTAAACTATAGTCCGGCCCTCCAACGGTCTGAGGGACAGTGAACTGGCCCCGTTTAAAAAGTCTGAGGACCTCTCGTCTACACAATGCCAGGCATTTGATTGTATGCCAAGGAGAAGTGCATTTACCACAATATTAATGATAAACTTCAGGGTCCCTCGCTTGCACCTTCCAAAGCTCTGAACCTTTTTTTGTGATTTTCTATTTCTTAAAAAGGGCATACAGAACCATACAAGCTTTAGGCCTCACAAAAACCAGATCCACCCTTGGTGCCAAGAATACAAAGGGGAACAAGACAAACGTCTCTACCTCTCTGGCGTTTCCTGTTTAGTGTGGAAAACAGACAACCATTTGTTCATTCATTCATTCAACAAACACTAAGCAATACTACATAAAAGTCGTGCATTCTGAGATGAAGCCAACACTGTTCCTGCCCTCCAAGAAAAGGTTTCTGCTCTCAGGAAATAACAAAGGCCTTCTGTGTTTAGAAAAGAGAAAGTCGTTTAGAAGACCAACACAGAGCGTTTGTGAAAGATTATCCTAAACCACTGTCCGGAGGTACGGAGTCCTACTTACTGCGAGACACAAGCAGGCAGCCTTCAGCTGAATGTGGCTTTGATCTCAACTGTAGGGGAGGGACAAGTAAACTGAAGAGGCAAATACAGTGTGGTCCGTGCTGCGACAAAACAGCAAAGGGACGTGGGGACGCTTCCCCTGCGTTCAAGTCTGCAGTGACGGCGAAGTTATTTACCTAACAAAACAGCCCAAGAACTTGGCAGACGAAGATTTCCGAGAGCCTCCTTTCCCCTACAAGAAAGCTGCTTCCTAGAGCTCCCCGTGTGCGTCTCCCCGCCTCAAACTAAGGTCGCTCCGTTCCCAAGACAGCTGCGGGCTCTCCGAGGTCAGCTCTCCTCTCCCACCTTAGCACCACGTCCTTCCCAAACACGCTCACGGGACAGGGTCTGCCTTGGCGGCGGGGGTCAGTCCCTGAGCATCCGCCCCCACTCGCTGGCCGGCCGTTTCCATAGCAACCAGCTCACCACTTCGCGGGCCCGGCTGGAGAAGTCGCCCTTGGGCCGGGGGCTCCGGCGGAACAGCTCGTCGCGGCAGCCATCGACCCCGCCGCCCACTGCCACTCCCAGCGCCTTGTTCCGCGTCTTCACGGTCTTCACGCTGGCCCGGAACAGCAGCGTGATGTCCACGGCCATAGCGACCCGCACCCGCAGCCCCACACCGGCCGGCCCACGTCAGCAGCAGCGACCGCGGCGTGAACCCACAGCTGGAACGCCGGTCCTGCTGCGCACGCCTCCCCCGGCAACTACGGCGCGAGGAGAAAGGTTCCGCCTCCGGCGGACAGCCGCGACGCGAGGAGAAAGGTTCCGGCCGCAGAGGCGCGCGCTGCAGATTCGCGACCCCGGGAAGCGCTGGCGGGCTCCGCTTTCTCTCTGCAAACCGCAGCCGGCTTGGCCCAGCGGAGACCCTCCGAGCTCCGGTGCGCTGGTTTGGGCGTGTGGCCAAGGAGAGGTGCATTTGCCACGAAATGAATGAAGCTTAAGCCTAGTTTACTGTGGACATGATGATGAAGTGTTTTGCTTGGCTCCTAGTAAGTGGCCAAGCAAACTGGTAATTGTCCTTTGTTATTTATGGTTGGGGAAGAGACGGTAGAGATTTGCAGCTTAGAGATCTGAGCATAGGTTTGAAGAAAGGGTAGAAATTTGTCAGATGGAGACGAAGATGCCACCAGGTTCTGTTTATCTTGGATGTATAGTTTTTAAATGTACTATCTTGTGTCATAGTTATTTAAATTAAGTCGGCCAATAAGGTTTTTTGGGAGGGAGGGGTCATTTTTGGTTCATGGTTTACTTTTAGTTTAAGAATTTCATTAATTTCATCAAATGTGTTGTTTTTTTCTTAAAGAGGATGCACCACCAGAAAGTACCATATGATAAAACCCCAGTTTTAATGACCACCACCAGCCTTAAAAAGAATTCATAAAAATACTAAAACGCTATTTGCTTTTTCACTCTCATTTTCTCATGAGTTGTGTACAGCTGAGTTTTCCAGTGACTGATATTGCAACAGACTGAATGCAGAACAGCTGTCTTCTATTAAGCCAGACTTTAAGGAGATTTGCAAAAATGCAAAACGTTTTATTTTCTGATATGGTAAATATAGATACATAAAGTCCATATAACAAAATTTGTTTAAGGTCCTTAATAATTAAGTGTGCAAAGGAGTTCTGAGACCAAGTTTGAGAACCACTATGTTCAAGAAAAAAGTTTATCAGATATAGATGTTAAGAAAGTATATATTTACCAGCAAGGAGGAAGGAAAATGTTATTTAAAACCAAAGCTATAGCCACTGTCATTTTTCCCGTATGAGGAAAATAAATTTCCATACAGCTTTTTTCCACCTATAGAGGGAAAGAGAAAGAAATTGCAAAATCTTTGCCAAATATTATGTCTTACATAAATGACCCTTTGCTTTATCCAGACATGAAAGAGTCTTTGGCTGTGCAAAGGTAAATCTGGGAGTGGAGTAAAGGAAAAGAGAGATCACTCTGTATAATAAGTTAGGGAGGTTGAATTAGAGGCAAGGGTGTGAGGGGAGCCAAAACACAGAGCCAAGAAAGTAGAAAGTAAGTAGTTGGGAAGAATTTTTTAGTGAGAAGGTGGCTAAGCTACCACAGACCTGCAGTTAGTAAGTGGTGCCTTGTATTTGGTGTGCTTGGTTTGTTTTTGTTTTTTTTTAAACCCCCTTCTTATTTATTGTTGGAGATTCATTGAGGGTATAAGAAGCCAGGTTACACTGATTGCATTTGCTAGGTAAAGTCCCTCTTAAACAATCGTGTCTTGACTCCAAAAGGTGTGGCACACACCAAAACCTCACCTTCTCACTTCTTCCCTCTCTCTGCTCTCCTTTCCCCACCCCTCCCTCCTTCTCTCTCTCTCTCTCTCTTTTTTTTTTTTATAGAAAGGTAGCTGGGGACAAAGATCTAGGTTGTCCCTCTGGATCTGCAAGAGCAGAGAAGATTGTGGCAGAGAGCTCAAAATATCAGTCTTTAAAGCCACAAGCGACCGCTAGTATATAAAATTTCTAGAAAAGTCACAAAGATCTTGAGGAGGACACTGGACTTCCCACAGATCATGGGATGTGAGATTGCACTTTTTTAAATTTTATTTTTTTTACTCTTCTAATCTCCGCAAAGTGACTTCAGAACAATGGACTAACATATGAAACCATACAGAGCAGAGAGGGGATGTGATAAAAATAAGGAACATAAAATATCATGGAAGTATACTACAAACTGCCCAGTTGGGTATAGTACACAAATTATGTCTTTTTATTCATGCAGCAGATATTTCATTGGGCCAAATACTGTTTTGAAAAATATACAGTTGACCCTTGAACAACACAGGTTGGAACACAGGTCCACTTATATGCAGATTTTCTTCTGCCTCTTGCCACCCTTCTTCACCCTTAAACTAAAACTGAACTATGAACCAAAAATGAAGCAGTAAAACCAGCCCCTTCTCTCCCACCTCTTCCTCTTGGCCTACTCAATACGAAGAAGACGACCATGAAGACCTTTATGAGGATCTATTTCCATTTCATGAATAGTAAATATATTTGCTCTTCCTCATAATTTTCTTAACATTTTCTTTCTCTAGCTTGCTTTATTGTAAGAATACAGCATATAATATATATGACATACAAAATATGTGTTAGTTAACTGGGAATGTTATCAGTAAGGTGTCAAATCACTAGTAAGCTAGTAATAGTTAAGTTTGTAGAGAGTCAAAAGTTACACATGGATTTAAGGCTGTGCAGTAGGATCAGCACCCCTAACCCCCACTTGTTCAAGTATCAACTGTATTGCAATCTCCAAAGAGAGCGCCATACAGCAGCAACCCCAATATAAGCAGAAGTAGGCAGTTTAGAATCATATGGGACTCTTTCATAAAAGCCATTAAAAATCTCCCTCAAAAAAAGTGAATTGCTTGTCCGGATGACCAACCCATAACCCATGATGGGCATGAGCCGTGAGGGAAAAATAGACTCCTGGGTGGCACCTGTGGCTCAAAGGAGTAGGGCGCCGGCCCCATATGCTGGAGGTGGTGGGTTCAAGTCTGGCCCCAGCCAAAAACTACAAAAAAAAAAAAAAAAAAATAGACTCGTATTGTTGTCAGCCACTGAGATTTTGTCATGGTCATATCTCTTTAGAGGGGTTGGTTTTATAGCTCCGCTGTCTGGCAAAAGATGGGGTGAGCAAGCATCATTCATGTGGAGGGTTCCCAGTGCCTGAAAGGAAATTCCCATGGGCTGGGGAACCAGGGTTTTCTGGATCCATGGATTCAAGGACTCCACAATAATGAAATAACGGGAGACCCTCTGAGGTAAATGTTTATTGTTCACTCAAATTCAGGGACCCTCTCCCCTAGTGTGGGATTATAGTTTCTTGTCCTATTGACGCCTGGTTTGGCCAGGTGATACCTGTTAGCCATGAAAACTGGCATGCCATTTCCGGGCAGCAAATGTACAACTAACATGTGGTTATACCCTGCTCTTGTCCCTCTTCTGTGACAAGCCACAATGTTCCAATGTTCCATCAACCTGGGTCCTGGGGAAAATAGCATGGAACACAGCCGAGGATGTGTGTGTGCTGAGAGTGAGGGGTCAGCCTTTGCTTTTGTCCACAGAGGTTTGTGAGGTTGTATTAACTGGTGCACAACTAGTCTGATCTCACTGTTACAACTTGTATGCAAATATCTGCTAAAACAAGAATATTGGATTCTTAACTTACCATCAAGGCAGTATTATGTCTGTATTTCTCAGTGAGTAAAAGATGGAGAGGAAGGAACGGCTGTATTATGCCTAAATCTAACCCGGGGAGAAGACACAGGGACAGAACCCCCTGGGACCATGCCTCGGCAGAACTCAAGGCACAAAACAGATAAGTTCATGTTAGGAATTAGACTTAAATCCATTGAAAACTTTTTTTCTGGGGGACCCTGGAAAGCATCATGACTCTAGGGACAGGAAGCGCAAAGAAGAAACTTTTGTTCTAAGAAAGGAGCCTAGCTAGAGAAATCAGGGCAAGTTTCTCCTGGGCACTCTTTCACAAGTTTAGCTTTGAAATGGACAAGCAGAAGAAAAGGAGGGAAAGGCAAGAGGCAAACACAGATGGTCGTGGTCCAGCCTTTGAGGCGCTGCCTTCGCCCCTCCACCACCTGCCAACCAGCACGTAAAGGAGGAGCTGTCATGCCCTCATTCTTACCTGATGCTGGTCCTTGGTCCTGAGCCCTTTGCCCTGGCCTTGTTTGCAAACAAGGAAGGCCTGTCTCCAAAGGTATACTTAGATCCTGATTCCTAGAACCCATGAACATGGCCTTTTCAGAAAGAGGATATTCAAAGATGTAATTCAGTTAAGGACCTTGAGATGAGGAGGTGATTTTGGGTTATCCAGGTGAGCCCTGAATCCAATAGCAAGTACACTTAGGAAGGACGCAGAGAAGGTAAGGTCACATTAAAACAGGCGGATACTGGACAGGCAGCCACAAGCCCCAGAAGGCTGACAGCTGCTGGAAGCTGGAGGAAGCAAAGAGGTCCACTAGGACCTCTGGAGATACTGGCTCTTCTAACACCTTGATTTCAAACTTTCTGTCCTCCAGAACTGTAAGGAATAAATTTCTGTTGTTTCAAGTTACAAAGGTTGTGGTCACTTATTCCTGCAACCACAGGAAAACTAACACTGTAACTCCTTTCCTTCTCTTGTTGCTGCTGCTTCCATCTTCTGGGCCTGTCTCCTTCAGGTCGCACCTCTCTTGGTCTTGGACACTGTCTGAGCTTTCCTCCCTCCAGTTAAGCCACCTTCCACTGCCGTGGGTCTATCTTTCTTGAGATTAGTTAGTCCTACGGCCCTGCCAGTCCCCTGCCTGGCACCCTCTTCCATTCCCCATCTCTTCCTTTGAGCTTCTCACCGTCCTCTGTCCTGGGGCAGTCACATCTGACCAGGGCCCGTTGTCCTAGAAGGAAGGCGAGAGTCTAGGACTAACTGAGTCTAGCTAGAAAGGACACCAAAAAGGCCTCTTTTTCATCAGATTTGCAGCAAAAAACAGTATCCAGTGGGCCGACATGTAGCAAGAGTTTCACTGTCAAAGTGTGACTCAGACAAGGTAGAAATGCTCTACTCTTATTACCACCTTCTCTTTTAAGGAGCTTTTTGCAGAAGTTGGGAGAGAGCTTATTTAGAGGTTCTGGCAGCAACTTGTACCATCCTGAGTGTCCATGTGCAAAATGTGATCCTTCTCAGCCTGGGGAAGTCTCCATTATGAGCAGTTCCAGCAGGTGCAGAGACAGGAGGGGCGTGCCCACACAGCCTTCCCAGCCCTGCTACAGTGGACCTGGTGCTTCCAGAGCCTGGTGTTAGGGGAGCGAGTCAATCCCAAGAGAACAGGAGCCACTGGACAGTGATTCTCAGCACAGGGACAAAACATGCTGGGTGCTGAGTGATGCTTTTGTCCTCCTGGGTCCATGTGACTAAATTTCAATTGGTAAGGTAAAAAAGAGCAAAGATAGTTGAGAATTATCCGTGGTTTCAGTTTCTGCCAGTCATCTCAGGCAATCACCATGAGAAGTTTGACTTATTCAGAAAATTATATTAAGATGTGTCCTTTTGTTAAATTTCATGTGGGAAGACAAGGGTGTGTGTGTGTATGTGTGTGTGGTGAGGCACACAAGGTTAACTAACTTGTTCTCAGTTTGTGTTGTTTTCTGACATCAGCAATGGCCTTGGGCCCCCAAGAGACTCCTACTGTCTCCTGCTACCGGTGAGTCCCCTAAGCCTAGCAGGGCAGGAGGCTAAGTGTGACATGTAGATAGTCTGAGACAACCAGCTCTGAAAACAGTCATCTCTCGGAGTTAGGACCACCCTGAGATGAGGCCATCCAATTGGCACACTTTTATTCTGACTCCACAGGATGGTACTTGGCTTCACAAATGTTGAGGCTGAGAGTCCCAGTTTGACTAAGAATTGTGAGATAAGCCAGCAGGCAGGCAGGGAGGCCTGAGGACGCCTGTCTGCTTCGTTCCTCTCCCTGCAACTATACAGATGTGGGCACCAGTGAGCAAAAGCCTTTGGGAGAGAGGGGGGGCGTTATTGCTCTATTAACTCTGATCCTGTATCTTGTCTGGAGGCCTCTGGGTGCTATAAGGCCTGAACCTGCATCCACAGAATCACACATTCACTTTTGCCCTCTGGACAGTAAGTATCCTCCCAAGCCTTGAGTATTTTAATACTTATGGGATTTTTACAGCATACCCAAGGGACATGTATCAGATGTCTGAGTTCTTTCTAGTGGAAACAGAAGTCCAGGAAGCAGTTAGCAGAGGATGACTAATAGAAAACAAAACAAACAAAAAAGGGATTTAGAAATGGAAAGATTTGGGTTTGAATTCTAACGTTCCTACTCACTGTCTATGTGACTTTGAGCAGGTTACTTTTCTTCTCTGAGCCTCTGGCTGAAAAATGCCAAAATACCTATCAACCACCCAGGATTTTTTTCTTTTTTTGAGACAAGAGTCTCATTCTGTCACCCTGGGTAGAGTGCCATGGTGTCATCATAACTCACAGCAACCTCAAACTCCTGGGCTTAAGTGATTCTCTTGCCTTAGTGTTTCTATTTTTAGTAGAGATGGGGTCTCGCTCTGTCTTAGGCTGGTCTTGAACTCCTGAGCTCAAGCAGTCCTCCTGCCTCAGCCTCTCAGAGTGCTGGGATTACCGGCATGAGCCCCTGTGCCTGGCCAACACTCATGATCTCTATGAGCAGGGATTGGGATTTCCCCCAAATACACTTTATACCTCCACATGGAAGTGATCTAAGTTGCCTGGTTGTGGGCAGCATCAACCAGCCTACATTTTTCAACTGATTGAAGCTGATCTATCTATAGTTCTGACCTGAAGACACTGGCTCCTTTGCCTTCAGCCTGAATCACTGGGAGGCAGTGACCTGGGAGAGGAGCATGTTCTGCAGACTTTACCTCAGAGGGGAGCTGAAAACCAAGGTGCTACCAGAGCTCCATCTCTTTAAGCCACTCTCTCCCTTATTGTAATTGTCATATTCTCAGATCAGTTTTCTCTGCTCTCTGCTCCAGAGTTAAAACCCCAGTTCAGTCAGCTGTGCTCCAGTATCCAGAGTCATACGGTTAAACTTACTGTCAGGACATCCTCTGTGGTTAGGGACCTTGGATCTATTCATTTTCGATCTCCACTGTAGCAAATTATCACAAATTTAGTGGCTTAAAGCAATGAAAATGGCCGGGCACAGTGGCTCACACCTGTAATCCTAGCACTCCAGGAGGCTGAGGATGGCAGATTGCCTGGGCTCATGGGTTCAAAACCAGCCTGAGCTAGAGTGAGACCTTGTCTCTAAAATTAGCTGGGCATTGTGCTAGGTGCCTATAGTCTCAGCTACTTGGGAGGCTGAGACAAGAGAATCATTGAGCTCAAGAGTTTGTGGTTGCAGTGAGCTATGACTCCATGGCACTGCACCCAGGGTGACAAAGTGAAACTCTGTCTCAAAAAAAAAAAAAAAAAAAAAAAAAAAAAAAAAATTAACTTAGTTAAAGAGGTACAAACTCTAAAAACCGTTTATTGGCTGAAATCAAGGAGTTGGCCTG
>CAUYPK010125479.1:0-18197 GCA_963574355.1 Loris lydekkerianus | reverse complement strand
AAACATTATTAATTTAATAAATATAACACAAATTGCAAGCGGACAATAATAGAGAACATTTTAATCATTGCAGTCATAACATTGCTTTTTTTTTTTTTTTTTTTTTTTTTTTTGAGACAGAGCCTCAAGCTGTCACCCTGGGTAGAGTACCGTGCCATCACAGCTCACAGCAACCTCCAACTCCTGGGCTCAAGTGATTCTTTTTGCCTCCGCCTCCCAAGTAGCTGGGATTACAGGCGCCCGCCACAATGCCCGGCTATTTTTTTGGTTGCAGCTGTCTTTTTTGGCTGGCCTGTGCTGGATTCGAACCTGCCAGCTCAGGTGTATATGGCTGGTGCCTTAGCTGCTTGAGCCACAGGTGCCAAGCCATAGCATTGCTTTCTAATCTGGCTTTTTAAGTAACCCAAAGCAATATGCATATTTTCCTAAATTTTAAGAAATAAAGTTTTGCAAGAAATTTGTACAGACTGTAGGGCTTCTTTAAAATGTAGATTGAGGGGTGTTTTTTTTTTCTTCTTACTAAATCAGGATCAAGCATCTACTACTGACACGCACATACGAGTCATACCAGAAATGTATGGAGTGCTTTTAGATCAATGCTCACAAAGCAGTTTCATGATCATTATAAATCCTGCACAGTGCATTAGATGGCTAATAATTTTCTTCCTCTTTAGATGGCTAATAATTTTCTTCCTCTGTATTCTTAGGATGAACCAAGACCTGCCAAACTTTTGAGACAGCTCACGGCTTAAAGGAAGGCTCATCTAAATAAAGGCCAGCTAAAGTGACATTGCAGGGATTTAATCCTTCTCTGGCCGCCCGTGTGACCAGAGGGCTGGTTTGCAAGTTTCTTCTTTCCTGGGGTCCAGCTGATTAGGTCTCCAGGGCAGCTGAACAGCAAGAGAAGGGCAAAATGAAGGTCAGAGATAAGCACTGGAGACAGGGACTCGGGGGGCTCTCGGGGGCTTTTACACACCAGAGTGCAAGATTCCCGGGCCATCAAAGGAAATAGCAAACTGGAGCCTTTGTCCCGGGACACAGCCACCTACCCTAGAGCATCAGACTACACGTGGTCGCCCGAAGATTCCTGGAGTCCCATCAGGGAAGGGGCTGTGGTAACTGGATGTGTGCCTCATTGCACGGGTTGAGCTGCAAGTTCAACGTGAGGGAAGGTGGGAAACGTCTCGAGTGAGGCGAGGGAGGAGAGCAGCCCTGGGCTGGGCCGGCCGGACCCGGCTGCCGCGCTCGCCGCGCGCGTCCGGCTGAATCCCGGAGGGAGGCGGCTCGGGAGCGTCCGCCCGGCCCGCGGCTGCCCCGGACCCGGCGCTGGCCGTCCTCGGCGCGCACCCCGCCGCCGCCCGGCCCCCCGCGCCCCTCCGCAACCTGCCCTGGACCCCTGGCTCCCGGCTGACATGGAGACGTGAGCCTGCGCGGGACGATGACTGCAGTGTGCGCGAATGGAGGCGGCCTGGTGAACCCCCACTACGCCAGCTGGGATCGGCGCGACAGCGCGGAAAGTGGCTGTCAGACCGAGGGCAGCAAGCAGGGTGAGGAGGAGGAGCCCCGGCAGCTGACGCCCTTCGAGAAGCTGACTCAGGACATGTCCCAAGATGAGAAGGTGATGAGGGACATCACGCTGGGGAAACGCATCGGCTTCTACCGAATTCGAGGGGAAATCGGAAGTGGGAACTTTTCCCAAGTCAAGCTCGGAATTCACTCCCTGACCAAAGGTAGGACCTGACTTCCTGAGGGCCATTCCCTGTGGAATCCGCGCCTAGTGTGGGGGCGGAGTTCCCCGGCCAGGGAAGCAAGTAAGTGACCTCAGCTGAGCCCCCCAGCTGCCTTCCGTGGTCAGTTAATTTTAATAAAGAGATCAGTCTCTTTATTTCCAGTTTGCAGTAGGGAAACTGAGGTCCAGAGATGTTAAATGTGGCTTGCGTAGTTCTGTCTGCTGCAGTGATGCCTTCAGAAGCAAAGTGGAATGTGGCTTGTTTCCAAGATAACGCGTATACCCAACCCGTACTTAAAGCTTCTATATACAAGGTGGCCATAAAGTTCGTATGCGATTTAAAATAATGTGCAATTTTAAAAATGCACACGAACTTTAAGGCCACCCTGTAAATATTTGAGTGTCAGGAACAATAGCACACAAGAGACTTCCCAGGGCCACTCTCTCTGAATAGCAGAGTCCAGTTTCCCCCTCTAACCAGAACCTGCTACTTCTATGATATTTGGGAGAAAGGGATTTGATCTCTCAGGATCTTTCCTTCTTGGGTCTGCCTGTCCTCCCTCTCCTTGTTGGGAGGCTCTTCACTCCACACTTGCTTGGCTACCAGTCTCTCTGGGATTCTTCTGGCCTCAGGGAAGAACTATATGGAGAGCCCAGCACCCCTTTGCAGCTCCAGCCCCATTGTGAGCACTTCCCCAAGGTACCGTAATTTAGCTGAAGCCTGGAGTTGTCTTAAGAGTTACAGGACAAAAAAAAAGAACACTTGCAACTAAGCATAATTTAGCAAGTTCCTAAAGCCCATAGGCTCTACCCTTGCCCAAGAATCCCTTGCTGGTATGTTCTGTGCTTGGACTCAGCCTGCTACCATATATCTAAGGTCTCTTTTTATAATATTAGAGTTGTCTTTCGTTTTCTTTTCTTCTCCAACCCACAATCCCATGCTCTTCCAATCCCTGAGCTGGGCCCTACACACATGCACACATACATGCCCTGCCCCTTGGCCCACTCTGCCCACATGTACTCTTCCTTGCCCCTCATGAGTTCCAAGTCCCCTTCCATCTTGCTCTGAAGCCTGAGTGTCTGGGTTCATGACTTCACATCTTGGCTTCTCTACTTATTTACCTGAGTTAGTTAAAATACTTCTCTGAGCCTCAGATTCTTCATTTATAAAACATAGCCAATAACATAGGGTGTCATAAGGGGTAATGAGCAGGTGCTCAATGAATGTTAGTGATTGGCATTATTTTGCAGAGTTGCTTTAGCCATGTCTTGCCTTTGTACACCATAGATCAATTGAATTGTCCTTATTAACAAAAATTCTCATCCATCCCCATACAGAAACTGAGACCAATTTAGCTGTCTTTCCCTACCACTATGGTTTTGAATTCTGACTGCACATTAGAATTACTTGGGGAAGTTTAAAAACCAAAATCAATGCCCAGAATCCACCTCCAGAGCTATAATTGGTCTGGAGTGGAACTAGACATGGATAGTATTTTAAAACTCTCCAGGTGATTGTAATAGATTCTAATGGATTCTAATACAGAACTAACACTTGCCTACAGCAGTTAGCATATACAGCAGTTAGCTTTTAAAGTAGTAAAATGTTATTGACATTTAGTATCCATTTGTTGTTGACAAATAGTATCTATTTGTCTTGTCGCAAATGAATAACCCAGGTATCATTTATATTTTAAAATCAATTATGAAGTATTGTGTCCGGTTTCCATGCTATTTAACTTTCAAATTTCATTTCCCTTTGGATAATATTCATTTATAATTTATTTAGGCCAACAATAGAAGTACTAAATTAGGGCAGCACCTGTGGCTCAGTGGGTAGGGCACCAGCCCCATATACCTAATGCAGTGGGTTCAAACTTGGCCCCAGCCAAATTGCAACAAAAAATAGCTGGGTGTTGTGGCAGGTGCTACTTGGGAGGCTGAGGCCAGAGAGTCGCCTAAGCCCAGGAGTTGGAGGTTTCTGTGAGCTGTGATGCCACAGCACTCTATGAGGGCGATAAAGTGAGACTCTGTCTCTTAAAAAAAAAGGAAAAAACATCCTCATTCAGAAACTTACTGGGCATCTGACATAGGGCACCTTAGTTAACCTTTGGTTCTCATTTGCCTCAGCATTATAACAGAGATAATGATTCTTATCTTAGAGTTGTTGGAAAAATTATAAATTACATGTAAAGTACAGGGCACTTCGTAGCCACTCAATGAACAGTAGCCAATGATTGGTACAACTTTATTTTTTACTTAAACTTATTTCAAAAGGAAACATGATATTATTATAATAATGAAAAACCAGCCTCACTTGCAGTTTTAGAAGGTAATGGTAAAAAAAAAAAAGAAGAATAAAAATTTAACAGCTTTCAAGGAAAATTACCAAGTAATAGAAATTAATGCTTAAAACATGCTAACAACCAATGTCAGGCTTTCTCTTTGCCATCATTAGGAAAATTGAAGAAGCATTGAAATGGGAATGACGTTTTTTATGCCATCATTCAGTGCTATTTAAGGCTGTTTCCATGCACTAAAATCATTTCTGCCTCACAAGTGTTAATGGTTCCACTCTAGGAAACAGTAACATCTGGTCCTCCTGTGTTTATAAATGAGGAAGTAGAGGCACAGAAGTGGCTGTCTCAAGGTTCCTATTCATAGGAACTCACCTGGAAAGGAAATATTAAGTACAGGGGAGTTTTACAGATCCACAGCAGGCAAGTAGGGCCAGCTGTCAAGATGTCACTCTTTCCAGCTCTTTTGCTTTCTCTGCTACCCTGTGGTTTCTAATTTCTACTTATTTCTACTGATGAATCTGTTCCATCTTTCTACTTCTTTCTGCAGAGCGGCTTTCTATGCTTCATTATCAGAAGGCACATCATAGCCAGGAATGGTTGTTGCCAGTCCCACGTGCCCATGACCTCTCAGCTTTATTGGCCATCTCCATCCTACTAATTTCATTCTATTTCTGTTCCAATTTTAAAGGGAGAGTATGTGTGCTCACTTGCCAGCTGGTGATAAGCCACCCCTGAGTCAAGGGTTGACCTGTGTCAGTGAGCTGTCACCCTTAGAGTCACATGCCCACTGCTCTCTCTACAGAGCCCGAAATCTAAAGAAGTGTATCTGAGAAAGGAGCAGAGAGGGCAGCAAACTGATGGACATACCCACCACAGAGACATTAACCAGCTAAGCCAAGAGATCTCGACTAGCCAGGAGCAAGAACGTGCCCAATGCTGTAGATAGTTTATGTGAAAATGACACAGGGCTGGCGTTCTAACCAGTCTAACGTGGTATGTGCAAAAGATGGCAGGAGAGTGGGTCATGGTTTGTATAAATCTGGACCCCAGACAAAGCCAACTTGTCCAGAATTGTCATGAGGTTTTCTAGGAAATATGAATAGTCTGGAAAAGATAATGGAGGAAATTCCTTAAAAAAGAAAAAAACAAAGCAAAGAGTTTTCAGTGTCAGGGGAAGCTCCCAGGACTCACTTCTTGAGTTCTAAATGCTTGTTTAGGATAGTAGTTTTTAAAAAAAGACAAACAAAACAAAACACCAGTGGCTCTGGCTCCAGTGTGGGTCTCTGCTGGCGTGGAGTCTCTTGGGTCCTGCATGTTGATAGCGCAGGCTGAGAGCCATCACGAACTCCTTTTTAGGTTGATTGGAAATTTCTCAAAAAGGATGATGCCCTCAGCTTCTGAATATTTTATGTCCCATCTGTTGTCACAGACAGAAGTAGAAGAGGCAGCGGTGTGTGTGCTTCCTCTGTCGCTAGCCCTTCCGACCTCTCACTCCCGTCTCATGTTTCTACGATCCTTTCTTCCTCTCTCTTACTTCATTTATTTATTAATTCATTTCTGTTTTAAAAAAATATAGTAACCATCTCCTGAAGAATCTACTCTAAAAATAAGTCCTTATACACATCTCAGACATAATGTAACTATTGTAGTATTATTTATAGTGTTATAGCCACCTAATACCTTACAGGAATGTTTAAGTAGAGGAAAGCATGTCTAACAGACAGAAGATCACACAGCCAGCAGAAAGCACAGTTACAGAGACAGACGAGTGAGTAAAAATGCCAAGTGCAAAACTGAGCATGCACCATGATGATAGTACCCTGGGTCCTTGTGAGGATGGAATGAGGCCGTTCATTCAGCAAATATCTATTGAGTACCTATTGTGTAACAGACCCTGGTCTAGGGACTGGTGTTACAGCAGTGAACAAAACAGACAGCAATCCTTGTCCCTATGAACCTTATATTCCAGTGTGAGAGACACAAAAATAAGTTTATAAAATGTTCATTATGTTAAGTGATAAGAAAGATAATAGAGCAAGAGGGGAGATTGGAAGAAGCATTGAGGGCTATGGTTTTCTATTAGCTGGCCAGGGACAGCCTTACTGAGGAGGTTATAATTGATCTGAAAAAAATGAGGGAACTAGCTATTTACCTAGATGGGAGAAATCATCAGGCAGAGAGTACAGCAAGCATCAGTGCCCAGAGGGGAGGTGCCTGGATTATTCTTGAAACAGCCAAGAAGGATGAAGGCAGAGAGTCGCAGGTGGCAGATGGAGAGCCATGTATGCCAAAGTTAGAGTCTGGCTTTTCCTGGGAGTGAAGCAGGAGTCCTTCTAGGGAGCAGAGAACTGATGTGATTTGGCCCAAGCTTTATCAGGATCATGCCGGCTGCTCTGTTGAAAATAGGCTATAGGGGGCAGAAAAGGAGAGGTCAGGTAGGAGCTTTTTGCAATATTCAAGCAAGCAAGAATAGTGGCCTGGACCAGGAAGGAAGCAAGAATAGTGGCCTGGACCAGGAAGGGACCATTCATAGCCATGCCACTGAATGAATATAATGTGAGAAGTGGCTGGAGTTTGGCTGTATTTAAAAGGCCGATGATAACAGAATTTGCTAATGGATTGAAAATGGAATATAAAAGAGAAGAATTAAATATTCCAAGGCTTTTGATGCAGGTAAGCACAAGAATTAGTTTACACTTACTGAAAAGGGGATGATTGTAGGAGCAGGTTGGGACTGGGGGAGCTGAAGAGTTCAGTATTGAACTTGTTATGTCTGACGTGCCGGTCACATATCTGTGACACTACAGAGCAGATGCTGTTGGTGCCTCGCCCGTGTCTCCTCGGACCTTACCATTTCAGTGCGCACAGGCCTCACCTCCAACTGCTAGTCTCTCCATCCCTTTGCCTCTCGGCTTTCTCTAGCCGCTGGAGCCTGCTCTGCCCACATGCACAGCAGGCCAGAAATATACATCCCCCAGGAGTTGCCAAAAACCACTTGCTGGCAGGAGATGATGTCCGAGCTCCAGCACTCTCATTGTCCTCATAGTGAAACTCAAGCATGGTCATTCTTAGTGGGATTCCCTGGAGATGTCTTTAGTCACACACCCTTTATTGCCTGTCTTCCCTTTCCTGTCTCAATCCTCCTTCTTTTACTTGTTTCCTGGGATCACCTTCCATATAAACTACTTGCACTTGAGTCCCTGCCTGGGGATTGCTTCTGGAAGAACCCAAACTAACGTAACACCTGGTGGGCACGTGTATTTCTGTTTCTGGAATCACCAAGGAAGTGATTGTAGAGAAGAGGTCTAAGTACTGAGCCTTCAGGTTTCTAATATTTGGGGGCTAGGGGAATGAAAAGGACAGCTCAGAGCCTTTGAAGAAGAGGCAGGAAGGAAAAGAACCCCGGGAGTGTGTGTTGTCTTAGAAACCAGGCAATAAGTGTGTCCTTAGGAATGAAGCTTGAGAACTGCCCACTGGTTTCAGAAATTCGGTGATCACTGGTGACCCGGAGGGGAGCACTTTTAGTAGCATAATCTCTTGAGTTCAAGAGATAATGAGGGGAGAATTGGAGACAGAGAACTAGAACCAACTCTTTATTTTATTTTATTTTTTTTAATTATAAATCATAGCTGTGTACATTAATGTGATCATGGGGTAGAACCAACTCTTTAAAGGAGTTTTACCATAAAGGGAGGGAGAGAAAGGGCTCTGATGCTGAAGGGGGAAGTGGGGTCAGGAGAGGATTATTGTGATTTTTCTGTATGATGTTTAGCATACATCAACATGCACACAGAAGTATGGAAACCATAGCCATGCCACTGAATGAATTTTCCAAATGGAATGACTTGTATAACCACTGCCAAGATTAAGAAAGAAAACATTTCCAGTACTCAGATCCCCTTCCCACGCCCATCCTTCCCTCTAGTAACGAGATCCTCAAGCATAACCACTATCCTTATGCCTCACATCATAGGTTGCCTTTTTCCTGTGTTAAACTTTATCAAAATGGAATCATACAGACGTATTCCTTTGTCTTGCTTCATTTCCCAGTGTTAAGTTTGTGAATATCATCCATATAATTTTATGTATTCTAGGTGCTTTGTGCGCTTTGCTATGCAGTCATCTCTCAGATGAATATAACACAGTTTATCAGTTCAGCTATTGATTTGGATAGTTTCCAGTTTGGGGCTATAATGAGTAATGTTGCTATGAACATTCTGGTTTAAAACTTTTAGTATTACTTTGATGCCTAAAAAATAAGTTCAAAAGCTTTATTGTGCTGTCTTGGTTACTGTTTAATAATCCTGATTGATTCCCATGAATAGTTACCCAAGAGGGAACCTGGCACCCCATTGTTGTACTGCATAAACTCTGCCCACGTGTTCGTAAATTCTTCAGCTTGGGGAATGTCTCTTGGTGTGTGTTTTAGCCATGGTGTGTGTTTTTCATGGTGGAATTTACCAAAAGCTAGCCATTTTTTGTTAATAAAGGGTAGCTTAGCCAAGTTAAAAAAAAAAAAAATAAAACTTTTAGTAAACCTATGTATGTGTTTTTGTTGGGAGGATTTTTTTTTAAAGATGAGTTAATGGCATGAATGGGTGCTGATGGAAATGAAACAGTAAACAGGGAAACTCAGTGAGGCAGGAGAGAAGCCTGTTATTTTGTGGACGAGAGTGGATGGAACCTATTCTACATGTAACGGAGTCTTAGTTGGGCCTTAGGAAGGAGCAGGGACTGTTTATTCCAAGTAGCAGGAAGGAAGACAGAGTTGTTGGGCACGGATTCAGATAGGCTGGAAGATGTGGTAGGCAGAACTGGAGGAAATTATCTTCTGTTGCTTTCTTTACTCAGTAAAGTAGGAAGCAAAGTGCCAGCTATTGGTGAGGAGTAGAAGATTTTAGAGAGTTGATGAAAGGAAAGAAGCCGTGAAAGAGGTATGCGGAGGAAAGAGCATGTCTGCCAGAAGCTTTAAAGGCCTACCTAAGGTTAGTGGCCACAAATCAAGAGTGAATTAACCCATCACGTTCAACTGTTAGGGTGCAGGCCAAGAGTAAGCAAGGAGCTGGGTTTAATCAGGGTCATGAGTTAGCTGAGCAAACACAACAGTGTAGGAGAGGAACTTAGGGAGTGTCCCAAAACATTATGACAATAATGAGGTCCTCTTCCAGGGGGTGCCACCATCCTCCCAGCTGCTCAACCCAGAAACCGAGCCTTCTTCCTCAATCCTAACAGCCAAACACCAAGTCCCGTTCATTTTGCCTCCTGCATTTCTTTTCTTTTCCTGGTTGGATTAAGCCACTGTAATTTGTCTGCAAGCTTATATCCACAGCAGTCAGAGGTGATGTCAGAGGAAATCGCAAGCCTGACCATGTAAATAATTCCTGCCTATAACCTAGGGGCTTCCCACTGCCCTAATGTGAGGTCCAGAAAATGCCTCACAAGACCTTCTCATATCGGCTCATCTTGGCTTATGTTTTCCTTCATTCCCCAATGTGCCAGCCTGACTGTCTTATCTCAGTCCCTTAAAGGTTGTCATCTCAAAAATAAAGCATGCATGCCCCCGGAGACAACTAAGATGATTATGGGGTGGGGGAAACATATTAGAACTTCCATTTATATCCTCTTTTAAATTTTTATGTTTTTTATTTTATTATATATTTATTTTTAGAGATGAGGTCTTACTCTGTCCCCCAGGCTGGTGCAGTAGCTTGATCACAGCTCACTGCAGCCTCATTCTCCTGGGCTCAAGTGATTCTTACACCTCAGCCTCCTGAGTACCTGGGTCTACAAACATGAGCTACTGTGTCTGGCTAATTAAAAAAACTTATTGTACAGAGGAGGTATCTCACTATGTTGCCCAAGCTGGTCTAAGTCTTGAATACCTGGCCTCAAGCAACCCTTCTGCCTGGGCCTCCCAAAGTGCTAGGATTATAGGCACGAGCCACGGTGCCTGACCTCTATGATTATATACATGGAAAATGTGTACCATATTAGTGGTATATGCACATAATTTATAAATAAATATATGTATATGAGAGTAATGCTCAAAAATGTTTTCTAGATAAAGGAAGCCAATCAAAAAAGCTTGTAGACCATAATTCTAAATTAACAAGTCATTCTTGCCTCAAGATCCTCTCTATTACTCATTCCTACTTTTAGAACCTCTCTCTCGTTCCTCTAAGTCTTAGGCTCCAGAGAAAATGTTAAAAATCTTCCCTGGCCCCAGACTAGAGGGACATCTCCCTGTCTTATGCCCTCATTACCTGGTGCTCCTCTTGGCACTACCCCCACTGCTGCCAACATGCTCCTAGAATGGGGATGAGATTATTACCCTTGCCCTTAAAACCTTGTTATGTCTTCCATTAGTCTAAAGACAAAGGCCACGCCTCCAAAACAACCTCCAAGGCTTCCAGTTCTCTGACCTGGGCCTACTATTCCAGGCTGACTTGGGGCTGGTGCGGGGCCTCTCTCCTCACCTCCTGGGCACAACGTAAGCGTCTTTATCCAGGAGGCCTTTCCCTCCTCCTTCCGTATCCTCTCCTCTCCTCTTCCACACCTGCAGAACTTTTTTTAAAGTCTTTCTCTCTCACTGGACTATGAGGACAGTGCTTATCTTTTTCACTGTATCATAGGTGCTCTCTGAACATTTGTACATTTAGAGACCTACTTCTCCATGGAACAGAAGTTTCTACCACCCAGTGACAATGTGGAATACCAGGGATTTAGAGATGTTTAATATGATTACACATTTGTGTTATGAGGCCTGAGGTAATGTGAACCCACACAAAGTGAGGGGATCGAGGCACAGAATTTAAGAAAGCACTCATCCTCACACCCCTCCTGCTGCAGTCTAGCCCTGGCCCTGGGATAGCTAAGAACCATGCAAGGAAAAAAAAGAAAATCAGAATTGTGCTAAAGGGAGGTTTGTCATGGTAGCCTGACATACGCCACCCAGTTCTTCAACACTAATCCTGTGAGGAGTGGTGTGTGGTGGCCACAGGGAAGAGGGGCAGAGGGGTGTAAGGAGAGTGTAATCATCTGCCTGAGTCAGTGGCCCAGAGAACGAGGTGAAGCGGTGGGCTGCTCTATAGGAAATGTACAAGATCCAAGGGTGACATTTGTTATTCCCGCCCTTAAAATAACGTTGACCCAATGAGTACTCAGAACTGAAGTTTCCGTTTCAGGTAAGTAACTGAGGAATCTAAACCCTAAAGACTGAAAAGTAGAAAAGATAAGACCGGAAAGAAGGATGCCAGAGCATCGCTGTCCGAGGTTCATTTGTGGCGCTGCCTGCCTGCCAATCAGCACTGGCTGCTTTAGACACCAGTGCACGCTGCCTCTTTCCTTTCCAAAAACCCTAATGGACTGCCTTTAATAAACTAACAGCACTTCCAATTAACCTAGTAGTGCCTATTTTCATGGCAATAACCACTATACCAAAGTTTGTCAAAGCAGTTTTTTTTTTTTTGTAGAGTCTCACATTATCGCCCTCTGCAGAGTGCTGTGGCGTCACAGCTCACAGCAACCTCCAACTCCTGGGTTTAGGCAATTCTCTTGCCTTAGCCTCCAGAGTAGCTGAGACTATAGGCGCCTCCCACAATGCCCGGCTATTTTTTGGTTGCAGTTTGGCAGGGGCTGGGTTTGAACCCGCCACCCTCAGTACATGGGCCAGCACCCTACTCATGGAGCCACAGGCACCGCCCTCAAAGTAGTTTTTTGAAGAGTCAAACAGATACTCTGTGATCCTGTTCTGTTTACCTGCCTGATAACTTCCTTCTTTTCTTTTCTTTTTCTTTTTTTTTTTTTTTTGCAGTTTTTGGCCAGGGGTGGGCTTGAACCCATCACCTCCAGCATATGGGGCCGGTGCCCTACTCCTTTGAGCCACAGGCGCCACCCCACTTCCTTCTTTTCTAATAGAAAATCTGACCCAATTTAAACCAAAAAATGAACAATGTTTTACTTTGGCATCGATATTCATTTATTTTCTTACATGAATCATTTTCGTTATACAATTAGTAGAAAAAATAGAAAATACAGATAAGCAAAACATAATTTAAAGGAAAACCATCTGTGATTCCCCAATTAGAAGATAATTGTCTATTCTAAACATTTTGCCAGATTTTTTTCCTATGCAAATATGTACTTTTCCTTACTTGTACATTGAGTGTTTTTTCATATCAATAAATAGAGATCAGGGCGGCACCTGTGGCTCTGTGAGTAGGGCACTGGCCCCATATGCCAAGGGTGGCGGGTTCAAACCTGGCCCCGGCTGAACTGCAACAAAAAAATAGCCAGGCGTCGCAGCAGGTGCCTGTTGTCCCAGCTACTCGGGAGGTTGAGGCAAGAGAATTACCTAAGCCCAGGAGTTGGAGGTGGCTGTGAGCAATATGACCCCATGGCACTCTACTGAGGTCAATAAAGTGAGACGCTATCTATACAAAAAAAAAAAAAAAAAAAATAGAGATCAATATAATCATTTTTGATGGCTGCATGGAATGGCACTATAAAATTAGATGAGCTGCAATTTATTTTTTTCTATTCTTTTTTTTTTTTTTTTAAGAGACAGAGTCTTCACTTTGTTGCCCTTGTTAGAATGCCATGGTGTCACAGCTCACAGCAACGTCCAGCTCATGGGCTTAGGTGATTCTCTTGCCTCAGCCTCCGCATAGCTGGGACTATAGAAAAAACGCCTGCCACAACACCTGGCTATTTTTTTGTTGCAGTTTGGCCAGGCCAGGTTCGAACCCACCACCCTTGGTATACATGAGACAGAATTTCACTTTGTCACCCTTGGTAGAGTGCTGTAGCATCATAGCTCACAGCAACCTCAAACTCCTGGGCTTAGCGATTCTCTTGCCTCAGCCTCCCAAGTAGCAGGGACTATACAGATGCCTGCCACAATGCCCGGCTATTTTTAGAGACAAGGTTTCACTCTGGCTCAGGCTGGTCTTAAACCTGTGAGCTCAGGCAATCCACCTGCCTTGGCCTCCCAAGTGCTAGGATTAAAGATGTGAACCACCACTCCCAGCTGAGCGGCACTTTATTTTAACCATCTCTCTTGCTGGATACTTAAGCCATTCCCAATATCGTAGAGGCCTTCTTACACATGCATCCTTGTACATGTGTCAGCTTCTTTAAGCATGTCAAAAGTGAAATTCTTGGGTCATGGGAGCAATCATTCTTTAGGATTTCAGTATGTTATCCCAGGTACAATCCAGAACCGTTGTACCGATTAATCCTCCCAGCAGCAGCACATTGCCATGCCGATTTCCTCATGCCTTGTGTTGGCACAGAGTACTGGTGCACCATGTACATGACATCATGTGCCGTACCCTGACAAATGTCCAATAAAACAGTCCACGCTCGGAAGGAAGCCAGAGAGAGACAGATGAGGGAGTCGGTGTGGACAGGCCACGGAGCTGAGATTGCAGAACACTGGAGCTCTGAAAGTACAGAATCTGGACATCGTGTCATCCTAGGACAGGTGTCACAGAAGTCTCCCTAGATAGGTTAATTCTGAGGCTCACCTGGAAGGATTATCAAGAGTTAACTGAATAAAGAACAGGGAAGAAAAATGGAGAGAATGATCCAGGTAAAGGAAGGGTCCCAGGCATGAATGTTCAGTACCTTTTTAGAGAACAACAAAAAATTCTGTAATGCTTGGATCAAAGCATGCATGGGAATTGGGGGTGGTGGACAGTGATGATGGGCAATGAGGCTGCTAAGCAAAGGAGTGTCAACTTTATCTGGAAAATTCCCTTGGGAGGCAGGATTTGGCATCAAAACCTGTGTGTGGAAGACTCGGGCTGATGCAAGGGAAGAACTCAAGAATCGCCTTGTCTTTGCCACTGATGCACCCTTGAGCTTGGAGCAGCCACTCAGTCTCTGTGTCTAGTACAATAAAAGGGCCTGTTTAAATCCCTTCTGGTTCTAAATGTCTGTTCTCCCGTGAACTCTGGCACATCCTTTGATGTTTTGTTTTTGTTTTATCCAGAAAAGGTCGCCATCAAGATCCTGGACAAGACCAAGTTAGACCAGAAAACTCAAAGGCTGCTCTCCCGAGAAATCTCCAGCATGGAAAAACTGCACCATCCCAATATCATCCGCCTTTATGAAGTGGTGGAGACCCTATCCAAGCTCCACTTGGTGATGGAGTATGCAGGGGGTGGGGAGCTATTTGGGAAGATTAGCACTGAAGGGAAGCTCTCTGAATCAGAAAGCAAGCTCGTCTTCTCCCAGATTGTGTCTGCCGTGAAGCACATGGTGAGCAGGGGTGGGGAATGGTGACAGTCTTACTCCTGTCCCACCTGCCTTGGGAGCATGGGGCTTTACTCCCACTTAAGCATCCCAGAGGGCTGTAGTTCTACAAGGGCAAAGAGTAGTCCCTTCTGTGAGCATCAGAAAGTCTGGCTGAGATCATGCTCCTTGCCTTGGAAGCAACATCCAGGGATCTCCAGTTACACAACAGCCTTCTGGCCTCTGTGACAGTGGGCAGGAGTCACTGGGCATAGCCAGTTAACATCCCCCACTCCCCAGCATACCCAGCCTCATATCTGTTACCCAGTTAGCTGGTCCTCACTGCTTCTTGGCCGTGCCTTCCTAAATCTGTCTAGGATGCCCTCTCGCCTCTCAGCACGTCTCACTTTCCAAATCCCACCCACACCTCCTGACTGGCTCAGTTGTCTCTCTCTGTGAAACTTTCTTCTTGCCTGCAGTGAGCTCCCCTGGCTCTTATTGCCTCTATGCCCAGCAGATTAACACCCGATTGTGTCATTCTTATTTTAGTTCTCTGATTACTTCTCGCTATAAGTCTGGAATCCTAAAATGTACTCCCTAGTTCCTCCAAGAACTGGTTGTTTTGTGCCCTCTCTACTGTTGGCCGTGTTGCTGGGTACACAGGAAGAACCCGACTTGCAGACCTGACTCCCACTCTCACTAGTATGTTTTGGCCACTCTCCTTACCCAGATCCCAGTTGAATGGGTCTGCCCAACTAGTGGAAAACAGACGCTTGTTGGGGGTCTATCATAGTTGAGAGGCTGTTTCTAGTTCATTCCTCTAGATAGGAATGCCTGGATAGTTGTAAGGGGCAAGATTGAGATTAGTGAGCTCCTGGCCAAAAAATTTGCAAGGGAATTAATAACCTACAGGGAGGAGAGGAGGAGAAAAAGAAGTGATGCAGTGGTGGTGGGTGTTGCAGACCTGTAGTAGACCACTAGTCATCATTTAGCTGTCTCTGTGCTCCGCATGGTCTTGGCCCAAGAAATAAGCCCATACCAAGTAAGGGAACAATTGGGCCATGAGTCTTCCACATCCTACTCAGAAGGAAGAATAAACTGGTGGGAGAACAGAAGAGAATCCAGTGATAGAGGGTACAGACCTTAGTTCTTAGAAGCTCTACACCATGCCATTTCTCTCACTACTCTGGGCTCTGCAAAGAGGAAATGTGAATTATACACAGATCCAAAGTTCACTGAGTTTGTTTATGTGCCAAGACCATGCTGAGAACTGTATAGTTCTCACCAAAGCTGTATGACATGGTTATCTGTATCTGATTTTATAAGAAGAAAATTGACCCTCACTGAACACAGTTGGTAGAAATGAACCTAGAACTGACCAGATTCAGGCTCAGCCAAGATTCTTACCATAAGAGGCCCCCTCAGGAAAAGCACATGAAGCCATTTCTCTAGCACCATTGGGACTGAAAAGGTCAAAGGTCCTCAGACGATTGCATTCAGAATGCAGTCTGGGTCCAAAATCCAAGGGTGAGAGGGGGCAGGTGTCCACAACCCACGTACAACCTGTTGCTAGAGCCTGGCCAAATGCAGGCTCCTCCCTTCTACTGAATTCTATAAAGAAAAGGGGGTCCACACAAAAATGCAAGGCTGGAAAGTTCGAGAAGGGCTCTAAGCTTTCCTGATCTGAGCCCCCATCAAGAGATTCCCTCAGCCAGAAAAACTCATGTATGACCTAACAACTAAGGATGACTGTTTCATTATGCTTCAGCACACATAGGTTCCTAAGTCCCAGGTGTTTTTCTTTTCTTTTTTTTTTTGTTTTTGTTTTTTTGAGACAGAGTCTCACTGTGCTGCCCTCAGTAGAGTGCTGTGGCGTCACAGCTCACAGCAACCTCAAACTCTTGGGCTTAAGCGATTCTCTTGCCTCAGCCTCTGAAGTAGCTGGGACTACAGGTGCCCACCACAATAGCCCAGCTGTTTTTTGGTTGCAGTTGTCATTGTTTGGCCTGCCCCTGCTGGGTTTGAACCGTCTAGCTCCAGTGTATGTGGCTGGCGCCTTAGCAGCTGAGCTACAGGCCCCGAGCCTAAGGTCTTATTTCTGGCTCATGAGTCAGCATGTGTGAAACAGACTTCAACCCTAGCCCACGGAAGAATAGAGCCTTTGGTCTGTTTTAGGGGTGTGGGCATTACATTGGACTGAAGGTTATAATAGGGTTTGTTATTGTGATTTAAGCTGATTCCCATTGAATTTTAGGTATTACACCATCACCAATTCACTCTTTCAAAGAATTTAATACCATTTTTTAATTTCAGAATTTTATTTTGAAAATAACTTTCCCCTATGTCTTCTTCCCCAGCATGAAAACCAAATTATTCATAGAGATCTGAAAGCAGAAAATGTATTCTATACCAGTAGTACTTGTGTGAAGGTGGGCGACTTTGGATTCAGCACAGTAAGTAAAAAAGGTGAGATGCTGAACACTTTCTGTGGGTCTCCTCCCTACGCTGCACCTGAACTCTTCCGAGACGAGCACTACGTCGGCATTTATGTGGACATCTGGGCCCTGGGGGTGCTTTTGTACTTCATGGTGACAGGCACCATGCCATTTCGGGCGGAGACTGTGGCCAAACTTAAAAAGAGCATCCTGGAGGGTGCATACAGCGTGCCTTCACATGTGTCGGAGCCCTGCCACCGGCTCATCCGAGGAGTCCTTCAGCCGACCCCCACGGAGAGGCACGGGATTGACCGCGTCATGAACGACGAATGGATGCGAGGGGTGCCGTACCCTGCCCCTCTGGAGCCTTTCCACCTGGATCCCAAACATCTGTCAGGAACCAGCACCCTCAAAGAAGAAGAATGTGAGGTCAAAAGCACGTTAGAGCATTTGGGTATTACAGAAGAGCATATTACAAATAACCAAGGGAGAGATGCTCGCAGCTCAATCACAGGGGTCTACAGAATCATTTTACACAGAGTCCAGAGGAAAAAGGCTTTGGAAAATGTCCCAGTAATGATGCTACCAGACCCTAAAGAAAGAGACCTAAAGAAAGGATCCCGGGTCTACAGAGGCATAAGACACACATCCAAATTTTGTTCAATTTTATAAATTACATTAGACTGCTGGTCTTTAACCAAGATCATTATTGCTTTTAAATTTTTTCATGGATAACCTGAGTGGATAAGTTTTTGTAATTTTTAAATAAATTTAAATTTGAGATATGTATTTTTCTTTCCTTCAAAAAGTTTATTAGCCCAGATTCTGGCTTAACTTGGGATGTTATTCACAAATTCCAGCATTCATGCGTTTAATCAAGAAGTATTTGGGCTGGCATCTGTGGCTCAGTGGGTAGGGCGCCACCCCATATACCAAGGGTGGCAGGTTCAAACCCAGCCCAGGCCAAACTGCAACAAAAAAATAGCTGGGCATTGTAGTGGGCACCTGTAGTCCCAGCTACTCAGGAGGCTGAGGCAAGAGAATCACCTAAGCCCAGAAGTTGGAGGTTGCTATGAGCTATGATGCAACAGCACTCTACTGAGGGCAATAAAGTGAGATTCTGTCTCTATAAAAAGAAAGAAAGAAAGAAAGAAAGAAAGAAAGAAAGAAAGAAAGAAAGAAAGAAGAAAGATTTGGTCAGTGCTTCCTACATGCTGGTCACTGTTTAAGGTGTGAGGAAATGGCAAAGAATAAGATAGGCCAGGTCCCTCCTCTCGTGTGCAGGGCATTCCAATATAGGATAGAGGCACTGACAGCTATGTTAAAAAAAAAAAAAAAAAAAAAAGGAAAAAACATTAGTGATAGACGGCATGCAGAGAATTCAAAAAGGCTAATCTGACACTAGAGACTTGCTACTTTAGTCATTAAGAAAGGCCACTGCCAGGAAGGCTATGTTGAATATTGGGATGAAAATGTGTCAAATGGTCTATGAAGCTA
>CAUYPK010125477.1:0-23588 GCA_963574355.1 Loris lydekkerianus | reverse complement strand
TTTTACTTTTATTTCCTTCACTTTAAGCCAATCATGAGATTTCACAGTGATTTCTGGGTGGGGGCAGAAGGGAGGTGGTGTTACTCATCATCAGGGCAGTGGCCCAGTTGGCCTGAGGAGTACAGGCAGGGCAGGCCCTCACTGGGGCAGCTGGAGGAGCACAGACTGCCCCGCTGGCAGGTAGGTGATGTTCCGAGAACGCGACAGCTGGAATGCAATGTCCTCTGCAGCCTCCAGCTTGCGGAGCTCGATCAGGCCATCACCTGCTGTGGCCAGTGAGTTGGCAATCAGCTCTGCTGCCTTTGAGTCGCCCTCGGCAGAGATGATGGCTGCCTTTTTCTGCTGCTCGGCCTGAAAAAGTGGAGGTGGAGAAAGACTAAGATCAAACCTCAGGGCCAGGCTACAGGCCAGTAACACCTTCATTAGAAAGACATCTTCCTTGGAATACTAGCACTCTGAGAGGCCAAGGTGGGTGGATTGTTTGAGCTCAGGAGTTTGGGACCAGCCTGAGCAAGATCGAGATCCTGTCTCTAAACAACTAGCCAGGCGTCCCAAAGGGGGACTCAACCTTCAACCTCATCTTTCCTTCCAGTTTCAAGTCAAAATAACTTTCACCAAAGCCAGGAGAGCAAGCAAGAACAGCATGCATTTGTCACTCTCCCTCAGGCTGCCTGTGAACTAGGAAGGTTCCTGACCCAAGCGCCTGGAGTGAGATCTCCTAAGTGTGTTCTGCCCATATCAATTGGATGACATCTTTCTGCAATGTATGACTTTCAGAAGTCTGTCTGAAATTAACATGCAATTTTGAAACTGCCAGACTCTTTTTGTTCGCTAAAAAAATGCTTATTGTGCACCCAGTTTATCAACAGGCACAGTGCTAGACTTGCTGCATGTATAAGCTCTGGAAATACAGCAGGTATAAAGCAAAACAAGTTCCAGTCTGCACAAGAGTTCATATTCTCCAAAATTAAATTTATCGGGTGGCACCTGTGGCTCAACGAAGTAGGGCGCTGGCCCCATATGCCGGAGGTGGTGAGTTCAAACCCAGCCCAAAATTGCAAAATTAAATTTATCCCTCTTTTCCTTGTTGTCTCCTTCTCCTCACCGTCAGTGGGGAGCAAGAAATAAACACATCTTTGCAAATACAAGGAAGATTAGGCTGCGATTCAAGTAAACTGTGTCCTATCACACTCTTTGACACATCTGGATGGATTTAACACCAAAAAAAATCTAGTGACGATAGCACATCTGGCAATCTATGTTTGATCTTTTTTTTTTTGCTGTCAGCTTTCATTATGGAACTATGGTTAAAAATGACTTTTTGGTGAAGCTGAAAATATTCCAGCAGAAACATTTTTATTTGTAGGAGACTGTTTTTGATCTTAGGGAAGTAGAAGAAAAATTACTCTTCAGTGATTTAGGAACTTCACATATCCCTGACTAGCCCCCTAAGGCTCTGGAACCAATTGCAAGAGTATAGTTCCTTCAATCCCTTTCTGATTATCTCGGAAGAAGAGATGACAGATGATGAATTTCCAGGCCACCCAGCTGAGCTGAGCACAGGAGAAAGGAAAAAGAGAGGCTCCTGCCATCTGGTTGAACGCTCACCTTTTCCACCACAAATCTGGCCCTCTCTGCTTCCTGCTGAGCCACCTGTTTGGCTTCCACCGCTTCTGTGAACTCCTTCCCGAAGGTCAGATGCGTCTAAGGGGAGAGAGTGAGCACAAGATGAGGCAGAGTGATTACTTAGACAGCACTGCTGGGAGGCCTCCATGGCCGCTGAAGGAAGAGGCCAGGAATGGCTCTAGCAGCTGGAGGCATCTGTGAGGCCACAACACCCTTCTATCCCCATATCCTTGTCTAAACTGGGTTTACACCTCAGAATCCTTGGCTGCCCAAACTGCTCTTGCATGTCACTCTGTCATCCTCAGTGTGCTGATCTCGTGTAGAGAATGGCACTCGGGGCTTTTGATGGAGCCCATAGACATCAGAAGTATCTATTCAATTGACCACCTCCCCAGAGGAGTAGGCCTGTAGGTTCCAGGGCCCTCACCTGACTAGTGCTCTCCCAAGGTCCCTTGACATGTTTAACACCACCACCCTTTGGCCCCCACCCCTGTTCAAAGGCCCAAGAGAGGCCAGATGGAAAACTGAGCCCCTGAGAGTGGGAAATGCAGCTGGTTCCCAGGGATTCAAGAGCCTGACCCTCTCTGCTTATGGATTAACCAGTCTACTCCTTCCCCCAGCAGCTCCACCACTAAACAGGAAGAGGATGAGAAAAGGTGGAACGCAGATCATAGTATTCCTGATGTGTGAGTGGTCTGGCAAAGGGTTTAAAAGAGAAGGCAGGTAAAGCCATTGGTCAGGGTGAGGGTGTAAAAGTCTGAATATCCATAGACCTTCCCTAATCACATAAATGAGACTTGGCTGAGAGTATCTCTAAAGATAGTACAAAAAATGGGAACAGATCTCAGAACTCCTATCACATAGCCTAGAGCAATTTACTTACTCATCCAACATTTTTTTAAAGACAAAGTCTCACTCTGTAGCCCTGGGTAGAGTACTATGGCATTGTAGCTCACAGCAACCTCCAACTCTTGGGCTTGAGCAATCCTCTTGACTCATCTTCTCGAGTAGCTGGGACTATAGGCATGAGCCACTAGACCCAGCTAGTTTTTCTTTCTTTCTTTCTTTCTTTTTTTTTTAAGTAGAGACAAGAGTAGGATCTCACTCTTGCTCAGGCTGATCTCAAACTCCTGAGCTCAAGCAATCCACCCACCTCAGCTTTCCAGAGTGCTAGGATTATAGGTGTGAGCCACTGTGCCCTGCCACTCAACTTTTTATTAAAGAAGAAATAAAGAGCATTGGTTTTGACATCAAATTCTATTTGTTCTACTTCTTCCTCTACCCTTCTAATCTCTGCTTTTTCAAATATATAAGCAGTCTCAAACTTCTCCTGATGAGTAAAATCCTGGTCCCACTATCTTCCAGAATTTTTAACATGCCTAACTCTTAAACTGCAGGTATTTTACTTTGCCTGATCCATTTCTGGACTCTTGTTCAAATTACGGGTAAGAAAATATGATCCTGAGAAATGAAAAATGAAATGTATAATTAAGGAATAAAATTTCTTTCTAAAAGGGCCAGCCAAGGGCAGCAAATTCCCCAAGAAATCTAATTTTCTCAGCACACCTCTTAGATACGGTTTCTTGTGGTCAGCCCACATTTCCCCAGAATGGCGTATGTGGTTAAAGTCTAGTAAAATGCCAGGTTTTTCCTTGGGTGTTTACTTAGTGTTTTCTTACAGCCAAGGCGCTCAGGTTAGCAGTGAGTAGGGAGAGCCCGAGGAGAGGTGCCTGCCAGAGGAGCCAAAAGGCTGCAGCTTGGCATCTGGCCAGCAGAGGGAGCCCAGAGTCCCTTGGACTTAAGCAACTAGGGTATGGGAGCAGTGCTCTCCAGGTTAGCACTGGGTGTCACAGAGTATGACTGTTTAAACAGCTGCACAGATGCTGAGGGGGAAGCGGGACCTTTCCCTAGTGACGCACAGGAGAGCTGAACAGGAAACACTTTACCTCACCACCCGAACAAATCACTCCAAATGATTTTTCCCAGAGAATCTAGAAACATGACCCCTTCCCCTCACCCTTCTCAACCTGAAATGCTACCCTCCCTGTATTGCTTTCTGAGTTATGACATTCAATGTCATATAAACACACAAACTGCAAGGTCTCAAGGGGACAGCTTACGCCTCAGAGATGTCCCTTACCCCCTCTACCAGGCCTCGGGGAATAGAACCATTCATTTACACTCTATCACCTTTCATTGGGCGTTCCCAGAACTCACTTCACTGAACTTCAGACCTCAAGTGTTAAGAAACTCCCAGGTGTCAGGCTGGGAGGTCTGTGTTGGGAGAAAGACTACCCGAGCTGTTCTTCAGGCCTTCACAGGCAGTTTTTCCCTGTGTCAAATAGGGTTAACAACATTATCACTTTCTGGGGAACTTTGGGGAATATTCACAATTTAGAGAAAGTAAAAAACAAAAAACCCTTTAATTGTTAGGGAGCATCTGGGTATGACCAGAAGTCATAAGAAAAATGTGTGTGGCAGAGGGCAGGTAAAAGAACCCACAACAAAAACCAACCCAAGTGAACTGCCCCGTACTGTCAACAAGTTTCATGTTTTCAAGTCTCACATTAAGCAAGTGGAAGGCAGACTCTAATAGTGTCTACCCAGAAATGAAGCCAGACACCTACATGAGAACTGCACCTCTTCCCCTCAGGTTCTCAAAGGATCTTACCAAGGAAACATCATCCAGGATGAGCCCAAAGGTTGCTGCTCGCTCCGTAAGGTCATCGCTCACCTGCCTGGAAACAAGCTCTCTCTGGGTGATTAGCTCTCCAGCATCAAAGCGAGCCTGGTTTCAAAGGGTAGGGTGGAAGAGTGGGTCAGGTTAATGAGGACACAGAAAAGGAACCAGGAAACTAACAGCCACATTCCAACCAACCCACTGCCAAGCTCTTCCTGCCACCTAGCAACCGCATGGGGCCATGTGTGCTCTGTGCTCAAGGCCAAGGACCCCATACACTCACCACCACCGACTTGAGGATCTCTGTAGTAATAGATGGCAGCACACGCTCATCATAGTCCTCTCCAATGCTGGTGAAGATGCGAGGAAGCTGGCTTGCCACCGGCCTGAAGAGGATGCGCAGCGTGATGTTGACATTCTGTAAATCTTTGGGTAATGTAGAAATATGGGAGTTAAAGCAAATTTGCTGATTATAAGAGCCTAGAGAGCAAGGAGAAGGTATGCCTAGACTTCTTAGCAAAGAACCTAGCAGAACAGCACAGAGGTAGGAAGTTCACTTTTTCTTTTTCTTATTTTTTTCTCACTTTGTCCTCCAGCCCCCACCTTGGGGTAGAGTGCCGTGATGTCATAGCTCAGAGCAACTTCAAACATTTGGGCTCAAACGATCCTCTTGCCTCAGCCTTCAAGTAACTGGTACCCAAAACATCTGGCTATTTTTTAGAGGTGAGGTCTCACTCCTGCTCAGGCTGGTCTCAAACTCCTGAGCTGAGGCAATCCACTGGCCCCGGCCTCCCAGAGTGCTGGGATTACAGGCATGAGACACTGTGGTTGGCCCTTTTTTAAATTTTTCTGAGACAGGGTACCCCTCTGTTGCCTGAGCTAGAATATGACTTGATCAAACCTCACTGCAACCTCAAATTCCTGGACTCAAGCAATCCTGCCTCAGGCACCCCAGTAACTGGGACCACAGGTGTATGCCATTGTACCTGGCTGTTTTTTTTTTTTTTTTTTTTTTTTGGGGGGGGGCATTTGTAGGGACAAGATGTTACTTAGCTGGTCTTGAACTCCTGGTCTCAAGCAATCCTCCCACCTTGACCTTCCAAAGTGCTAGGATTACAGGCATCAGCCACTATGCCTGACCAGGAATTTCTGAACATTTTAAGGCCACAGATGGGTCAATGCCCAAAATTCTAGAGTGAGGCCTTTCTAAGGCCTGGTGAATCTGGCCCACGTCAAGAGTCAGCCTTGGAAAGGTTCTGGGTCTGGTGGCAATAGTCCTAGACTAATACTCCTACCTAGGCTGTAATCCCACCCTGCCGTTTATTAACAACATGGCCTCACTAAGCCTTTACCAACCCAAGCTTATTTTGTTTGAGAATGAGGATGACTTCATCTGCCTTGCAGGAATATTCAGGGGAAGTGAAACAGAAAAGAGACAGGAAAGCACTGTTAGATGTGTAACAGACTTAAGAGGTGATCAGACTCATCCACAGTCTGCTTCTCATTACTCAGCACAGTCAAAGGACTCAGGGAGTCCTTATACCTCATACCTATATTCCCCTGAACACTTCAGGCCTACTCAGAGCTATAGCACTGTCACAGCTTGCTTACAGTCATCAACAAGATGAACCAACTGCCCATGAGACAGTGTCCTAAACCAGGCACCAAGAGGGGTGGGAAATGTATTCATACATATAAGTCCCTGATCTTTGGAAGGTCCTATCAATAGTTTTTTAGAAATAGGTACACGATGCATTCTCAGAACAATTACAAAATATCACAGAAAAAGAACAAAAAAAGGTGGTAAATTCAGAAGTAGGCTTTTAAGTTAAATTTACGTTTCTTCATTATTCTATTTCCTTGAAGTAGGCAAACCAGATCATTTACAGGAGGCTGTTGTTTCTCCCTGTCCAGGAGGCACAGGACAGATTTACCAATTTCACTCTTCCCTCTCTTCCTGCCCGACAGTCACACTCTCACTCTGCAGGTCTCAGCTCAGACATCTTCTCACGGGAGCCTTTCTAGCACCCATGGAGTTAGCTGCTCTGTGATCCCCCAGCATTTCATATGACCTTGGGCTCTGGTACCCCCCACATTTTACTAAAATTGCTTATTCATGCCTCTATCTTCCTAGCTAGACAGAGCTCCTTAAAGACTCCTGTTTTAGTCACCTTTGAGCTACCCTTACCCTCCAACCCAGCACAAGGCTTAGCACAATCATGACGAGGAAATAGTTGCTGAGGAACAGCCCTGAAAGCATCAAGTGCTATCTAGATAATAAACCAATATCCATGGCCCGCTTCTCTCTATGTGTAGAAATGTCACTCCTGGACCACACCTGCTATTCTGTTTACTGTCTAGATGGGGGGATACAGTGATGGCCAATCATTTCTGCCTCTGACTGGCAATCCAGTGGGGCATCACAGACACCAAGGGCTGCTCTCAGGGCTGTGAGCCTCAACCTGTGAGATGACTATGTGAGGTTCACACTGCTCAGTCACAGGCTGTAGAAAGCAAGGCAAAGTTTAAGTTAGCTATGAGGGCAGAGACTGGTTTATATAGTCACGCTGGGGAACAATAGCTAATGGGAAAGGTTAACTGAGGGAGCAAAAGGCACATTTAGATCTTTAAAAATAAGATTATGTAACTCTTAAGACACCCTTAAGAGGCATATTTCTCTAAATTTGTACTGCTGTGTGTGTGTGTACATCAAGTAGGTATTTCTTCCTAAGAATCCGTATAAAGCTCTCCAGGCTGCCCCAGCCTGCTAGCAATTCTTATAGATGTGCAATCCAATCTCTTCTGGATTCTGGTGTCCCACAGCCACTTCTGGACCTGATAAAAGAGCAGAGACCCCTTCCATACTCTCTACTTTACCTGACTCACAGGCAAGACTCACCTTTGCTACCAGTGATGACTGGCACGTTACGTGGTCGAGAGCGGCAGTCAAAGATAATTGGTTTCTGTACCCATGGGATGAGAAAGTGAGTCCCTTCCCCTACCACAATATCCTGCACTCCACGGAATCGGTCAAAGATGACAGCTCTGTGTCCAGCATCCACTAAGAAGGAAAGACGACAGGTCAGAAAACTTTCCTCACCCTTTATCCAAAACGATTATGTCTTTGAAAGAGCCCTGGTGCTTTCTGTTCGCTTAAGTCTCCCCTTTCCTGCTCTGTGTTTTTCCCAAACTTCTGATCTCAAGAAACTTTTTAAGACAGTCTCACTCTGTTGCCCTGTGTAGTGCCATGGCATCATTGTAGCTCATAGCAACTTCAAACTCTAGGGCTTGAGCAATCTTCTTGCCTCAACCTCCCGAGTAGCTGGGACTGCAGGTGCCCATCACAACGCCTAGCAAAGACAGGGGTCTCACTTTACTATTTCTAGCAAAGACAGGGGTCTCACTCTTGCTCAGGCTGGTCTACAACTCCTGAACTCAAGCAATCCACCTGCCTTGACCACCTAGAGTGCTAGGGATTATAGGCGTGAGCCACCCTGCCCAGCCAAGAAACTTCTAAATAGCTACAAAACTAAGCAATCACTTTTAATCTCATTTGTCTCCCCAAGGACGTCAGTAATAGTATCTGTTCCTTAGTGTCCTTTCTCCTTGAAAGAACTGCTGTTAATCTTCTGACCAACCACCCCATCTCCAAATTCCCATCAATGCATTTCTAACAATCACCTTACCAAAGCTTTTAAAACTGATCAACGTCTTCGCTGTTACCACAGGTCCATCCTGGCTCCAATTTAATCCAGTGGTGCAAGAAGCAGAACCCTCACTATGGGAATCCTAATATTTAGAAGTTCTCACTTTCTTCCTAAGAGCTTGGTTAGTCTTAAATTTTCATGGGTTGCAGAGCTATCTTGTTAATTCAGAGAGAAATTTAGTGATGGCAACTATTGTCGAGTTCTGCAGGTGTGGCCAAAAGGATCACAAAGTGATCATAAAAGTCAAGCAGGCTTCTCTAATCAGCTGCCTCCCTGGGCTTTACAGTTAGTCCAAACATCTTCACTCTGAAAACAATCCTCCTCCCTTCAGACAGTCACACACTAGCTAGGTCTATCTGTTGCTGCTCTGTGGCAGTGAAAGTTATAGAATATTAGAGTTGGAGGGTGTCTTAAGAAATAAACTAGGCACCTGTAGCTCAGTGATTGGGGTGCTGGCCATATACACCAGGGCTGGCGGGTTCAAACTTGGCCCGGGCCTGCTAAAAACAATAATGACAACTGTAACAAAAAAACAGCCGGGCATTGTGGCGGGCGCCTGTAATTCCAGCTACTTGAGAAGCTGAGATAAGAGAATTGCTTGAGCCCAAGAGTTTGAGGTTGCTGTGAGCTATGATGCCATGGCACTCTACCAAGGGCCACAAAATGAGACTCTGTCTCAAAAAAACAACACCCCCCCCCAACAAACAACAAAACTACATACGTATATATACACATATATATAAAATTAAAAAAAACTGGCTCTCTATCTCATTGCTTGACCAACAAAGCAGCTGAGGCCTAAAGAGGGGGAAGCAGCTTGCCTAAGACCATACAGTAAAGTGGAAGAAAACCCAGCTTAACCCCGATACATTGTTAAAAGCTGAGCAATGCATCTCAAAAGGTATCTTCTCTAAAACCACCCAATTTTGGCACAGCAAAAGCGCCTGCTCAGAAACAAGATCACTCCAACAGGTCTAAAGCCTTTGCTGAGTTACTCCACACACAAGCAGAAGAGAACAAATGAAGTGTCCATCTCGGCCAGCCAATGAAATCCTAAACCTCTGCCGCATGTAGCGGTGCAGAATTGCTTTACCTGACCAGAGCAGCTGGAAACACCGAACTAGGAACTGGGGTGGGAGGCTCTTTCTGAGTAAAAGCTCTGAGAGAATCTATGGCTAAAAGGATGGGGGCCCTGATAACAATCCAATTATACAGTGTAGGACAGCAGCAGGCCACAAACACATTCACAGACAGCAGCTACTATCGGAAGCCTTGCACAGGCTTTACAGAACAAGGGAAATCTTCCAGCAAAGGGTACGGACACCCCCTCCCCTAGTTCCTCACCATTATACAAAGCAGAGTTCACCACGCCTCCTGCAACGGCTAAGGCCAGGCCGAACTTGCCGATGGACTCAAACACTTTAGCAGCCATGTTTCCTTCTGTTGGACCCACTCACACCTAACAGGGTGAAAACAAAACAAAAAAAATAAAACAATTAGACCGCAAATCCTCAGAGATAAGCCCTAAGGCACAACATTCACTTATCAAACTCATTATTTATTTCCCTACTCCTGAAAGTCTAAAACCATCCACTGAAAGATACCTATAAATAACACTCCACTTCACTGGAAAATGTATCAATTCCTCAGCTTTTTTCTTTTTCACTTTTTTTCTTAACCACTTAAAGAAAGGGGCCTGGGACACTTGTTCAATAAGGCAAACAAGACATGGGCTTGATATCCAGAGATCACTTAGCACCATACTCACCCACCCTCTTATTTTCTAGACAAACAGGCCCGAAGAAAGAGGCTGTATGGTTGGTTCCGTGTAATTTTGGTTTGGAAAAATAATACAAAAAACATGCTACATGGTGATGCCAACAACAAAAATAACAGGATCAGCTAACATTTATATCAGGCAGTCTTCCATTAGGGATTTATTTACTCCTTAAAATTGCCCTATGAAGTAGATCACTACAGATGAGGAAACTGAGGCACATGGAGAGGTTACATGAGAAGCTAAAATCAGTTATTAAGTGACAGAACCATAAGCAGAATCCAGAGATCTAATTCTAGGAGGCACAGCTTAATCCTCGCCATTCTGGTCTCAACATCATGTGTTAAGAATAACTTGTTATCATGAAAGCAGGAGCTGGATAACATTCTGATTTGGCAGAAAGGTTCTAAATAGAGGCAAGTGAGGGAGAGTTCTGGAAGAAGGGAGAGGGTGGGGCTGAGTTGGGAGTGGGCGGGATCACAACTAACCTAACAAGAAAACACCCCAGAAGGTAACTTTTTAGTATCCCACCCCACCGTAGTTGTTTGCTATAGACTCAGATTCTCCCTTCCTCCATTCCAGACCTCAACTCCTAGAAATCCCTTGATCTCTCTCCGTGCATTTAAAACTCCCTTCTCTGAGGCCAGGGCACTCAGCCCTTTCCATTTCTAACAGCTTCTGGATTATTCCTCACCCTGCCCCCATACATGCCTCCCTTATTCCGCGTAACTCTTGGCTCGTCCCGGGCTCGGCCCCTTCTCCCTCCCCTACAAGACAGGCTCATGCACGCACCCTACTAACCCAGAGTGCACACAGAAGGACGGAAGAGGTCTGCAGAGACGCTCAGACACAGGCCTCAGCTACCTTCCACCATTCTCACCTGCTTCCACTCTGACCTCCACATGAATTCCCCAGCCTCACATAGTGCGCGTGCGCCGCGCAGCTCCTCCACCTCCCCGCCCATCTTTCAAGATCTACGCCTGCGATTGGCGGGAAGCAGCGCTGTGAATTCTGGGAAGGGTGGCTCGCAGCCTTTCATCTGATTCTGCAGCTTTCAGCAGATGTACTACATTTCCCGAAAGGCGATGCAGCAGCTAACCGGCCCAGGAAAGCCTCTTCTCTTTGGTGGTAATCGCGGAGATGTTGCCGCAAAGCCTTTTGAGGGCTGTAGTTCCTTGGGAATAAATGCACGTGCCTATCCGGTACTGATGCTAGGACTTGGAAGATGAGCATTAGAGATGTGGGAAAGAGGGGCTAGGCGTCCAGCTAGTGCAAAAATGAGCAGGGGAAAGTTTGTGACTGATGGAGGAGTATGGGTGGGCACTTCAGAGAAAGTTGTGGTGAAATAGCTGATGGACTGAGAATCCTTGAGGGAAGCGAAGGGCCATCTTTCCAAGGTTCTTTTTGGAAAGCTCCTCAGTCTTGAGACATTGATTACCAAAGCCAGAAAGATCCTTAGAAACCATTCGTGCTAGAAAACTGAGGCCAAGAGAGAGGAAGGGATTTATTCAGGGTCAGGCACTGAGTGAGTAAAGGGCTTTACTTAAGAGTCCAGGTTCCTTGGACACAATTTCTAAAAAATAGTTTATTTGGAAAAGTTGCAAGAATACTGCAAAGAACACAAGTATATTCTTTACACAAATTAACCTATTGTTAACAATTTGTTCTATTTGCTTTAACATTTGTTTCCTCTCTCTCCCTCCTCCCTCCCTTCCCTCTCTTCCACTTGCCCCCCCCCACCCCCTTCCTTATGTGAGAGACAGAGACAGAGAATGTATTTTATAACAAGGATATACTTTTACTGGAGTAAATGTAATCTATCCTCTGCATTCCAATTTTGTCAATTGACCCAATAATGAACTTTATAGTACCCCCTCCCAATATAGTGTCTAAGATAAAGCACTTCCATTTTTTTTTGAGACTGAGTCTCACTTTGTTGCCCTCAGTAGAGTGTGGTAGTGTCATAGCTCACAGCAACCTCAAACTCCTGGGCTTAAGTGTTCCCCTTGCCTCAGCCTCCCGAGTAGCAGGGACTAAAAGCACCCTCCACAACACTCGGCTATTTTTTTGTTGTAGTTGTCATTGTTATTTAGCAGGCCTGGGTCGGAGTCAAACCCACCAGCCCTGTTGTATGTGGCCGGCACCGAGCCCAGACACTTAATTTTAATGAAACCAGGCCTATTTCTTGATTTTGCTAGGATTGGATTTTTTCAGCTTTCCCCTGCATTTCCCTCCTCTCCATCTCCCTTCTTTGTTCCCACTTGCCACAGATCTTCATGGCAGCACTCTTCAGGTGGCATATGTTTGCCTTAACCAATCACAACTTTTTCCTCTGACCTCTAGCGTCTATAAGAGTTGGAAGTTTAACCTGACATCTTCAGTGTTCTATTCTCAGCTCATAAAAATACACAGCAGTTCTTAGCACATAGTAAACACTCAGTAAGTATTTGTTGAATGAATCAGTGATGAAGGGCATTGAAGTGACTGGCTAGACAGGCCATGACCAGAAAATATGGACAGGGTGCTCCAGAGTTCTGCAAGATTAGCCTTAGTATTGTTTACTTCTAATCCAATTTTGATGTCAGGAATGCTAAAAATTTTAAAAGCAATCATTTTTTTGTATAATGTTTTATAATTTTTGAGTCTGTATCTACAGAATCCTTTAGGAGCATCATTACAACCCATTAACCCTATTTTACAGTTAAGGAATTTGAGGATCAGAGGTTAAATGGCTTGCTCAGGGTCACGTACCTAGTCAGAGACAGACTGGATGGGAACACAGGTCTCTTAGGTCTCAGCCCTGTGTTCCACTTCCCTATGTTGTGTCCTAGAAAGCAAAGGTAACGGGAAAGCTCAGGTTGTATTAGGGCTTTATGTGGACCTGGGATAGCTGTAGATTAAGATATGGGGAAGATTAAAGGTAAGAAACCTGAAGAAACTATTTGGGAATAATTTCACTGTGATGAGGCAAAGATAAGGGGCAGAGCAGCATTTGTGCTTCAGCTTTAGGAGTGGGTCCAGTTTGTTGATACATAAAGCATGTTCCCCTTCAGCCCTCTCCCCTTGGGGATAAGAACAAATATGTCTTGAATGTCTGCTGTGAACCAATTGCTTCATAAATGCATAATCTGATTTAGCCTTTTCCATTTCAGAAATGAAGAAATAGAGATTTAGAGAAGGGGAGTAACTTGTTTATAGTCACACAGCTGATAAATGGCAGATAGATCTGATATCTGTGCTTTTCTAAGCCATGGGAAGGGGTGGTCCCTTTTTTTGGAGACAGGGTCTTATTATGTTGCCCTCGGTAGAGTGGTATGATGCCCAGCTCACAGCAACCTCAAACTCTTGGGCTTAAGTGATTCTCTTGCCTCAGCCTCCCAAGTAGCTGGGACGACAGGTGCCCACCACAACGCCCAGCTATTTTTTGTTGCAGTCGTCATTGTTGTTTAGCTGGCCTGGGCTGGGTTCAAACCTGTCAGCCTTGGTGCATGTGGCTGGCACCATAACCACTGTGCTATGGGTGCCCAGATGGAAGGGGTGGTCTTTAAGTAGTATCTTAACAAAGGTTGATTCTACTCCCTAGCTCAATGCCAACATGGGAGGAGTGGTAATTAAAGCAAACAATTATAGAAGAACATTTCTTTTACTCTATTCATTTAACACACATATCTGTAATGTTCTAACCGTCATGCTAGACTTTTGGGGATATAATGATGAAGAAAATAGAAAAGGACCCTGTCTTTCCTTACAGAATTTATATCATGTAAGGGAGGGTAGTATACAGACAAAAAGCAAGTACACAAAAACCCAAATTATATGAAGAAGAAACAGCTAGCACTCTGGGAGGCTGAGGGGGGTGGATTGCCTGAGCTCACAGGTTTAAGATCAGCCTGAGCAGGGTGAGACCCCCATCTCTGAAAATAGCTGTGATGGGTGCCTGTAGTCCCAGCTACTTGGGAGGCTGAGGCAAGAGAATCATTTGAGTCCAAGAGATTGAGATTGCTGTGAGCTATGGAGCCATGGCACTCTACTGAGGGCAACAAAGTGAGACTCTGTCTCAAAAAAAAAAAAAAAAAAAAAAGAAAGAAAGAAAGAAAAGAAAAAAAAGAAAGAAAAAGAAAAGAAAAAATAATTTTTTTTTAGATAAAGTCTCATTCTCTTGCCTGGGCTACAGTGCAATGGTGTCATCATAGCATCATAAAATCTACAGATGCTAATGATGGGAGTCCCCCAATGAAAGCAAGCACCAGATGTAGGCTTTGCTGAAAGTTTTGTTTTGTTTTAAGTTCGATGGGAAGTCTCTGAAAGTTTTAAAACAGGAGAATGGTTATTTCCTCTGTGGAAAAAACAAACAATCCAAGGGGAAAAAAATGTACAGATGCTAACAGTTGAAGTTCCTCAATGAAAGTTTGCAACCTCAAACTCTTGGACCCAAATGATCCTCCTGCCTCAGCCTTCCAAGTAGCTGGGAGCACAGGCACGTGCCACCGTATCTGGCTATATATGAAAATTTGACTAGTTTCATGAATAAAATAAGGAAATGATAGGATGATGTGTCAATCAGCATGGATGATTTTGGCAATGAGTACCAGAAAAGCAAACCCAGCTGGTTTAAACAAGAAGAAGTATATTGTATAGAATAGGAAATCCCAGGGTAGGGCAATTCCAGGGTAGGCTAATTCTGTGGCTCACCAAGCTCATTAATGATGTAGGTTATTTTTGTCTTTCAGCTCTACCATCTTCAAGTGTTTACTTTTATCCTCACACTTGTCCCTTCAAGGTCACAAGATGGCTGCGGAAGGTGCAAGCTTAATGTTCTTGTACAACAATAACCAAAGGCCAGAAGGCAGGACCCATTTGGGGGTACCTTTAGAAGAGTGAGTCAAGTTTTCTGAAGGACCTGCTAGGCACCCCCTCATGTGTTACTAGGCAGAATTGTAAAACGTGCCTATTTCTAGAGTAGTCACTGGCAAAGGAATGTCATTGCCATGTTGGGACTCAATATATCAAGAGGCAACCTATAGAACTTAGGAGGGGCCTGACTTCTAAACCACATGATCTAATATCCAAACAAATCAAAATGGGGGTTCTTGTTAGCAAGGAAGAAGGATGGAAGGGTGAATGTATGTTGGAACGGAGAACAACAGTGTCTGCTTCAAGGGTCTGTTGGGTAGGCTGGTCCAGGAAGGTTTCTGCAAGGAGATGACATTTAAGGCAAGATCTAAAGAAGCCAGATATGAAAAGGGTGATGGTAGATGGGATAGGATAAGGGCATTCAAGGGAAAAGCATGTGCATGCCTAACACAAGGCAAAACAAGACTGACAGATCTGGCTTGTAAAGAGACAGAGCACTTTGTAGATTCAGTTTATTACTGATACTGGTGCTGAAAGGAAGAATAATGGCTAAAGGTACCAGCTCCTAGTGGCCCTGGTGCAGGGTGACACTGAAGCAAAAGGGGTCAGATGACTTCAGCACAGATAATAAGACATTCTGTTGCAGAGGAGCCAATTCCATGCTACACCTAAGCTTCAGTCTAGTTTGCAGCTGTGTTCTTAGGGGAAGTGAGAGAGAGCTTTATACCTCCATCAGAACCTGGAAGGCTGTGAGAAATTGTCTTGTGACAACTTTCCTGGTAGATAGGGCAATGAGTGAGAAATAGCCTTGTTGCAGCTTCTTGCAGACTTCCTTGTGTTCCAGGAGGATCACAAAGTGTCCCGCCAAGACACATATTTAACCTAGGTTTTTTCTGGTCTTGCCTATGTGGACAGTGTGGAGAGGTGTAATGTCACAAGGGCGCTGCCGTACAGCCATTTTCCTGCAGTGCAAAGAATTAAGGCAGGTCAGAGCTTGATCCACTGAAGGAACCAAATAAGAATGAATATGGCCAAAGCATGTAAGAGAATGAGAGAGTCACACAAGAGTATAATGGTGACATAAACAAGTACCAGATGTAGGCTTTGCTGAAAGTTTTGCTTTATTTTAATCAATGGGATTAATTCGATGAGAAGCCCCTGAAAGTTTTAAAGCAGGAGAATGGCTATTTCCTCTGTGGGGAAAACAAACTATCCAAGGGAAAAATCTATAGATTCTAGCAGCTGGAGTTCCCCAATGAAAGAATTCAGGCAGGCCGGGAACGGTGGCCCATGCCTGTAAACCTAGCACTATGGGAGGCTGAGGTGGGAGGATTGCTTAAGCTCAGGAGTTCAAGACCAGCCTGAACAAGAGTGAGACCCTGTCTCTACAAAACATAGAAAAATTAATTAGCTGGGCAGGTGCCTATAGTCCCAATTACCTGGGAGGCCAAGGCAGGAGGATTGCTTGAACCCAGGAGTTTGAGGTTGCAATGAGCTATGATGATGCCACTGCACTTGATTAAGGCTGAAAGAGTGACACTTGGCCTTTAAAAAAAAAAAAGTTCAGGCAGACCCACCCTGCCACAGTGATTCTTAAACTTAAAAAAAATAATAACATTTTCATTGATACATATTTATGGGCACATGTCCTATTTTGATCCATGTATACCATGTATAATAATCAAATCAGAATATTTAGGTTATCCATTACCTCAAACATTTAATAGTTTTTTGTGTGTAGAGAATATTTCAAATCTTTTGCAGCTGTTTTGAAATAAATATACACTAAATTGTTAACCACAGTCAGCATACTATGCTATCAAACACTAACACGTATTCCTTCTTTCTAACTGTATGTCTCACACCCATTAACAGGTTCTCTTCGTCTCCCCTCTGGTAACTATCACTGTACTCTCTATCTCCGTGATGCCAACTCTCCTAGCTCCCACATATGAATAAGATCATGTGATACTCATCTTTGCCAGGCTTGTTTCACTTAACATAATGACCTCCAGTTTCACTCATGTTGCTGCAAATGACAGGATTTCATTTTTTTTAAAAATTGAGACAGAGTCACTTTGTCACCCTCAGTAGAGTACTATGGAGTCACAGCTCACAGCAACCTCAAACTCTTGGACTCAAGCAATTCTCCTCCCTCAATCTCCCAAGCAGCTGAGACTACAGGCACCTGCCACAATGCCCGGCTACTTTTTTTTGTAGTTACCATTGTTGTTTGGCAGGCCCAGGTTGGGTTCAAACCTGCCAGTCCTGGAGCATGTGGCCGGCGCCCTAACCATTGAGCTACAGGTGCCCCAGGATTTTATTATTTTAATGGATGAATAGTATTCATTTTGTATATATACCACAATTTTCTTTATCCAGTCATCAGTTGACAGACCCGTAGACTGATTCCATATCTTGACTATTGTGACTGGCGCTGCAGCAAACATGGGAGCACAGGTATTCCTTTGATACGATTTTTTTCCTTTGGATAGATACCCAGTGGTGGGATTGCTGGATTATATGGCAGTTCTATTTTTAGTTTTTTGGGAAACCTCCATACTGTTTTCTATAAAGACTGTGCTAATTTACATTCCCACCAACAGTATATAAGAATCCATTTTCTCTGCATCCCTACTAGCATCTGTTACTTTCTTTCTTTCTTTTTTTTTTCTTTCTTGAGACAGAGTCTCACTATGTCACCCTCAGTACAGTGCCATGGTGACACATCTCATAGCAGCCTCAAACCCTTGGGCTTAAGTGATTCTCTTGCTTCAGCCTCCCAAGTAGCTGGGACTATAGGCATCTGCCACAATGCACAGCTATTTTTTGTTGTTGCAGTTGTTTAGCAGGCCTGGGCCAGGTTCGAACCCTCCAGCCTTGGTGTATGTGACTGGCACCTTAACCACTGAGCTATGGGCACCGCCCTGTTATTGTCTTTTTTTAATCTATCAGCATGTCTTCTTGATGATAGCTTTTCTGAGATAAGATAATATCTCATTGTGATTTTGATTTCCCTGATGATTAGTAATGTTCAGCATTTTTTCTTATACGTGTTGGTCATTTGCATGTTTTCTTTTGGGAAATGTCTATTTAGATATTTGTTCACTTTCTTTCTTTCTTTTTTTAAATTTTATTTTTAATTTTAGAGACAGAGTCACTTTATCACCCTCAGTAGAGTGTCGGGGCATCACACAGCTCACAGCAACCTCCAACTCCTGGGTTTAGGCAATTCTCTTGCTTTAGCCTCCTGAGTAGCTGGGACCACAGGCACCCGCCACAATGCCCGGTTATTTCTTTTGTTGCAGTTTGGCCAGGGCCGGGTTCAAACCCACCACCCTCGGTAGATGGGTCTGGCGCCCTACTCACTGAGCCACAGTCACCGCCCTACTTTGTTCACTTTTAAATGAGATGATGATGATGATGATTTTGCTGTGAGTTCCTTGTATATTCTAGATCTTAGTCTCTCTCTCTCTCTTTTTTTTTTCTTTTTGTAGACACAGTCTCACTATGTCGCCCTCGGTAAAGTGCTGTCCATTACAACTCGCAGCAACCTCAAACTCTCGGGCTTAAGCCTCCCAAGTAGCTGGGACTTCAGGCACCTGCCACAAAGCCCAGCTATAGATATTAGTCTCTTGTTGGATGAATATTTTGCAAACATTTCCTCCCATTCTGCAAGTTGTCTCTTCACTCTGTTGATTGCTTCCTTTGCACGCTGAAGCTTTTTAGTTTAATGTAGTGTTATTTGTCATTTTTGTTTTTGTTGCCTGTGCTTTTGAAGGCTTACGCATAAAGTCTTTGCCTCAACAAATATCCTGAAGTGCTTCCCCTATGTTTCTTTCTAGTAGTTTTATAGTTTCAAGTCTTATGCTTAATCAATCTGGAGTTGATTTTTTATACATGGTGAGATATGGAGTCTAGTTTTATTCTTCTGCATATGGACATCCAGTTTCCTCAGCACCAGTGATTGAAGAGGATGTCTTTTCTCCAATATATGTTCTTGGCACCTTTGTTGAAAATCAATTGGCTATAAACATGTGGATTTATTTCCAGGTTCTCTATTCTGTTCCATTGGTCTATGTGTCTGTTTTTATAGCAGTATCATGCTATCTTTATTACTACATCTTTATAGTATATTTTGAAGTTGGGTAGTCTGATGCCCCCAACTTTGTTCTTTGTGCTTAGCATTGCTTTGGTTATTTGTAGTCTTTTGTTGTTTCATATGAACTTTAGGATTATTTTTTCTTATTCTATTTCTATAAAGAATGTCATTGGTATTATGATGCTTTTTTCTTTTCTTTCTTTCTTTTTTTTTTTTTTAAGACAGAGTTTCACTATGTTGCCCTCGGTAGAGTGCTATGGCATCACAGCTCACAGCAACCTCTTGGGCTTAAGCGATTGTCTTGCCTCAGCCTCCCAAGCAGCTGGGACTACAGGCGCTTGCCACAATGCCCGGCCATTCTCTGTTGCAGTTGTCATTGTTGTTTAGCTGGCCCAGGACGGATTCGAAACGCCAGCCTTGGTGTATGTGAGGGTGGCGCCATAACCACTGTGCCACGGGCAGCAGGCCAGATGCTTTCTCTTGCTGTTTTTATTTTATTTTATTGCTTATTTTTTGAGGCAGAGTCTCACTCTGTTGCCCAGGCTAGAGAGCCATGACATCAGCCTAGCTTATAGAAACTTCAGTGTTTCTGTGTTCAAGCAATCCTCCTGCCTTGGCCTCCTGCATAGCTGTGACTACATGTGCCACTGGGACTACAGGCACCCACCACAATGCCTGGCTAATTTTTTCTGTTTTTAGCAGAGATGGGGTCTCACTCTTGCTCAGGCTGGTCTGGAACTCCTGAACTCAAGCATCCTCTGACCTTAGCCTCCCAGAGTGCTAAGGTTATAGCCATGAGCCACTGCCCCCAGCCTATTGCTCTTTATAGAATTCTCATTTTGTCTTTGACTTTAGATAGTTTGAATATGAAGTGCCTTTCAGATGATATTTTTGGTTGAAAAAATATGTGTGTGTTTTCACACACTCATTCTCATTTCACACACTCAACTAAAATATAAAATATATATATTTTAGTTGAGACAGTTTCACTTTGTCAGCCTCAGTAGAGTGCATTGGCATCACAGCTCACAGCAACGTCAACTCTTTTTTTTTTTTTTTCAGTTTTTAGCCAGGGCCAGGTTTGAACCTGCCACCTTGCCGCCGCTACCCTACTCCTTGAGCCACAGGCACCACTCAGCAATGTCAAACTCTTGGGCTCAAGCAATTCTTTTGCCTCAGCCTCCCTAGTAGCTGGGACAGGCACCCGCCACAACACCCCACTTTTTTATTGTTTAGCAGCCCTGGGCCAGGTTTGAACCCACCAGCCCCGGAGTACGTGGCCAACACCCTAACCACTGAGCTATGGGTGGCCTAACCTGGGTTGAATATATTTAATATTTGGGGATTTTTTTTTTTTTTTTTTTTTTTTTTTGCAGTTTTTTGGCCGGGGCTTGTTTTGAACCCACCAGCTCTCATATATAGGGCCAGTGCCCTACACCTTTGAGCCACAGGAACCGCCCCTATTTGGGGATTTTTGAGCTTCCTACTTTTTTTTTTTTTTGGTACTTTATTTATTTATTTATTTATGCAGTTTTTGGCTGGGGCCTGGGTTTGAACCCACCACCTGCGGTATATGGGGCCAGTGCTCTACTCCTTGAGCAACAGGTGCTGCCCTGAGCTTCCTATTTGTGGATGTCTGTTTCTTTTGTAAGACTTGGGAATTTCCAGTCTTTTTTTTTTTGCTAAATAGGTTCTCTATGTCTTTGCCCATCTTTTGTTCTTCTGGAACCCCCAAACTTCTAATGTTTGGCTGTTTTATGGTTCCCATAGGTAACATAGGCTTTCTTCCTTTTTTTTTTTTTTTTTTTGTTATCTGACTGGACTATTTTAAAAGATCTGTCTTCAAGTTCAGATATTCTTTCTTTTGCTTGATGTAGTCTATTGTTGAAACACTCAATTGTATTTGTTAATTCATTCATTGAATTCTTCAGTTCCAGGATTTTTGTTTGGTTCTTTTTTAAAGATATCTTTGTTGAATTTCTCATTCACATCATTAGTTGTTTATTCTTACTTCTTTATAGTGTTTATCTTTTGATCTCATGGAGTTGCTTTAATATCATTATTTTAAATTATTTTTTAGGCATTTCACAGATGGGGTTGAGATCTGTTACTGAATAATTACTGTGTCACTTCAGGGAAGTTATGTTTCCTTGCTTTTTCCTGGTAAAACAGTCACTTCTGGCAGTGCTCGTAGCTCAGTGGGTAGGGTGCCAGCCACATACCCTGAGGCTGGCGGGTTCAGATCCGGCCTGGCCAGCTAAAACAACAATGACAACTGCAACAAAGGAAATATCCGGGCATTGTGGTGGGCGCCTGTAGTCACAGCTACTTGGGAGGCTGAGGCAAGAGAATCACTTAAGCCTAAGAGTTTGAGATTGCTGTGAGCTGTGAAGCCACAGCACTCTACTGAGGGCAATAGCTTGAGATTTTGTGTCAAAACCAATCAAACAAAAACCAAGTCACTTCTTCCAATTTTGTGTATTGGCTTTCATAGGGAAAGATTTTTTTTCTCTAGGTATATCTATAGTATTGGTTAGGTAGGAGCTTTGGCTTTAATTCTGGGTAGACACAGTAGTGTAGTCTTCATATAGTTTCTTAAACTGTAATCAACATCAGTGATGTTCGTGAGTTCCTCAGTGGCTGAGGTTGTGGTTGTTAGTGGAGGAGGTGGTGAGGCTTTGCTGGGGATGGAGCTGAAGCAATTCTGCTCAGCCTTTCAGAGTGCTAGGATTATAGATGTTTACTACCTTGCCTGGTCCTCCACAATTTATTTTATGAAAAAGGACTTGTGTCTAGTACGTATAAAGAACTCTTACAACTCAGTAAAAAGAATATAAATCCAATTTAAAATTTTAAAATAAATAAGAAATTTGAGCATTCACCAAAGAAGATCCATGTGATACATGTATAGAAATGATATATAGAAAGACATTAAATGAACACATGAGGGAATACTCACTATCATTAGTCTTCAAAGAAATGCAGATGGAAACCATAATGAAATACTATTACACACCCACCAAAATGACAAAAATTAAGGACTAACAATGCATACCAAATGTTGTTGAGTGTGTAGAGTAACTGGAACATTGCTGGTGGAAACATATTATAGAATGGCACAACCACTTCAAAAACCTGTCAGTTTCTTAGGAAATTAAACATTTATTTAATATGCAACTCAACAATTTCACTCCCAGGCATTTCTTCAAAAATTTATGTCCATACAGGACTTGTACAAAATGTTCAATCAGCTTTCTTCATAATAACCCCAAACTGAAACCAATGGAAATGTCTACCAAAGGTAAATTGATAGGAGTCTGTGGTATTCAGTGCAATGAAAGAGAATTACTGGCATAAGCAGTGCCATGAATGAATGAATCTCAAAACCAGTATTCTGAGTAGAAGAAGCCAAATACAAAAGAGTACAAATTATATGATTCCACTGTTATGAAATACTAAAAAAGATAAGTCTATAGCATCAGAAAGCAGACTGGTAGTTGCCTGGGCCAAGGTGCAAGGGAGTGATTAATTGCCCAGCGGCTCAAAGAATGATAAAAAATGTTCTTTATCTTGAGCATGGTAATGGTTATATGGGTGTATTTATTTGTCAAATTTTATCACAATGCACACTTATATAGATCAGCTTTATTGCATGTAAACTACACTCCAATAAACTTGATTTTCTTTTAAAAGGACATGGAGTACAAGCTCCTGAGAATAGGAATTTTTGTCTTTATTCACTGCTGTCTCCTTATTACCTAGAACAGTGCCTGGCATAAAGTAGAGTTTCCATGAATATTGAATACTTGTTGAATAAATTTGGGGGGTGGAGGCAGGGACAGAGTCTCACTCTACTGCCCAGTCTAGAGTACCTTGGCATCAGCCTAGGTCACAGCAACCTCAAACTCCTGGGTTCAAGCGACCCTCCTGCCTCAGCCTTCTGAGTAGCTGGGATTACAGCACCCTCAATGACGCCCAGCTAATTTTTTTTTTTTTCTATTTTTAGTAAAGATAGGGTCTGGCTCTTGCTCAGGCTGGTCTGGAACTCCTGAGTTCCAGGGATCCTCCCGCCTTGGCCTCCCACAGTGCTAGGATTATGGGCATGAGCCACTGCAACTGCCTTTTGAATGAATTATAAAACACACACACACACACAAACCCTCCTTGAGATTACAAATTTTAGACAAGATTGAACATTAAAGATTCATTAGAAGGACTGAAGATAAAATTTATCTAAGAAAAAAGAACAAAAAGACAGAGATGGATCACAGGAAAGAAAAGAAAAGAGAATCAATTTAGCTTTGGCCTCCTTTAGAAGTTGCAGAAAATAATAGCGAAAGGGCAGTGCCTGTGCTCAGTGAGTAGGGTGCTGGCCCCATATACTGAGGGTGGCAGTTTCGAACCTGGCCCTGGCCAAAGTGCAACAAAAAATAGCCAGGCGTTGTAGCGGGTGCCTGTAGTCTCAGCTACTCGGGAGACTGAGGGAAGAGAATCGTCTAAACCCAGGAGTTGGAGGTTGCTGTGAGCTGTGACACCACAGCACTCTACTGAGGGCAATAAAGTGAGACTGTCTCTAAAAAAAAAAAAAAAAGAAAGAAAAAGAAAAGAAAATAAAAACAAAGAAAACAGGGGGGAAGATATGATTGATTAAATAAATAGCATAATTAACTGAGGGACATAAGTTTCATATTTAAAAAAATCTTTTTTTTTTTTTTATTATAGATAAAAATATGCACCATAGATGTGGCCCAACCCATCACCCTCCCTCCACCCAAACCTCCCCCCTCCCTTCCCCTTCCTTGGTCCTCTCCTCATAGTCTTGTGGTATAGTTGGGTTATAGC